>JAQGAI010001933.1:0-13393 GCA_034696905.1 Lepidocyrtus violaceus
TCAAAATTATCGTTAAGAAGAAGTGTACATGCATCTATTTTTTTGCCTCCATAAAAACACTTTCTGGAACAATGTCATAGAATTGAACGTAGTTGCCAATTCCAGCGATGAATACTTTTGCCTTGAAAGCCGATTTGTTGGCTGATATACATAATTTTTTGTTGGAAATATCTTTATTGTCAAAATCAAATGACGTTTTCATGCCCGTGGTGAAGCCTCATCGTGACTGTCTTGAGAGCCATAAGATCAGCAATAGTAAAAAATATTTGTATTCATCTTGAAGAGTTGGTTTGATTGGAACTACCTACTTTATGTTGCATAATCAAATGTATTCCAGGCAGATACCATTGTTATCTGACTTGTCGTCGTTGTTTTTCTTTCTAGTTGAAGGTAGTCCAATTTTTTTATCGATTTTTCCAAAGTTCAGGGTAGTCCAAATTGAGTTAGGGCTTTGTCGATGTGGAGCATTCACATCTTATAATATTGTAATTAAATTGCATGATTGTTTTATCACAATTTTACTGGTCTTCATAAAAATATGTACTAAAATAGCATTCGCTATAAAAATAGACATGTACAAAGTAAGTAGTTTCTCCAGAACCACTTAAGTCCCATTTTCAGGGATTTGGACTTCTTTGAACGTGGCCTTCACGGAAAGACTTTGTGCATGATTGTGAATGATAAAAGGGTAATTTTGTGTTTGATGTTATATTTTTGGCTACGGAAAAGCTCCTCTTCAACATAGACATCAACAGAGCAAATAATACCGCACGACGCAAACGTTTCTTCGAAAATCTATTTTTAGAGCAAGACTCGAAATCTCATCATACCACAAAATACGCAATAAGATTGAAGATAGAACAAGCTGTGTTTGATAATGCTAATTGATTTTTGTACTATTACATGAAAACGTTTTTCATCTGAAAGATGTACTAAATATGCCTATCTGACCCCTGTCATTTGCTCTGGTCCGGCTTCGTTTAATTAACAACTTTAATGTGCTGATTGGGTATGAGTTGGCCCATTAAACATCTTTTATGATTATCTAACCTATTCTGTTATGACTTGACTTGAATTTCAGCAGCCGCCTTTGTAAACTGATACAAAACATCTCGATCAATTTGTAATATTTCTTGCACATAAAAGTCATCTTTGATTTTATCCGTAGGGCTCCGATCAAAAAATGACCTTTTTTTTACAAATCACAATTAGAGAGTGAGAAAAAAATAGTCCCATATAAAAATACCCATGAACGGGTTTTCATTTTGTAAAACATGCAGGATATTTTTGTTATTATTCTCTACAATTTTACTGTCTGGATTATTATTACCGACTAGGACTACATCAGATCAAGTGCGTGCTTCTTCTTTTGCACTTTTTTTGCAATTGAACAAAAAAGCCAATCTATAATCATTCGTGTTCCGAGACAATTTCGTTTGACTTCAATTATTCTGTATGTAATCTATAACGAAACAATTTTATTGCCATTCCTGTGGCCTAAGGCGTTTGTCTGGTTGCTGGATCTTTGCTATAAATTGTTGTTGAAGAAGTAGGTAATCAGCAGAGTAGAGATATCCCTCCAATAAAAAATATACCCAACTAAGCTATAACTATTCCGCTAAAGCTAAACAACTTGCCTATCAAGTTTTTAAGGAAATATATGCTGATAAGATTGTTTCTGCAATTTATCCATACGAAATGGTCATTCATGCCCCGTTCGTGATAATCACTGATCTTTGCCAGCTGACGGTAGAAATATATCTTCAGTAATGATCCCATCCACAGAAGGAAACAACAATGACAATGAAGAGTCTCCTCCATCCGACTCAATTCTAATGATCTGCATATTATATGAGAATAAAAAAATCATCCATCTAGACGCATTAATATCATCAAGCAAGAAAAGGTCCAAGCGAATAAGCGATATTGAAAGAGGATGAATGCGGTTTTTCCAGTTGATTCATTCTAATTTGGAGGGAGAGCCTAATCGAAAATGAGAGTTTTTTTTACATGATATGAAAATCGTCATACGTAATATGGCATGGGCTTCTTTACTAATCCTCTGTTACGTAGTTTCTTTTGTATAATGGCTGGGGCGGAAGTCTATATCATTTGAAGTTTGAAGCTCACTCAGCATAATTATTGTGAGTTGAATTGAATTGAGAATTTAAAAAAAATCACATTTGCCTTTAGTTATTGAATAGTCCACCATTCCATGACCAAAACTAACGATAAGTATTTTTTCCAACATGAAAGGTGCCTGAATGTGTTTTAAGATTTTATTTTAAAGAAAATGTCCACTTGCCAGGTTGGTTTTATTGGAAAGGTATAATATATTTCCAGTCCTCCTCCTCATAGTCATGACATGACTTGGCATCAAGAGGAATCAAAGCAAAATGTTGCGTATAAAAGCGAAAAGTCAGGATAATGATGATCATGATCCGAGATCCAAAAAGATTATAATTTTTTTCATTCGAAAGTTGATTCAAGAAGAAAATCAGCTGTCGTGATAATGTGCTTCTGTTCAAAAGATTAAATTTCAATTGGACAGTGGGTGGTTGAAAAATCACGTTTATCTTGAGTCGAGCCTGAACTGGAGTCGATTTACTGATGCATGAAAAAAGCGAACAAAGTACAATGGATGCAGGGGCATAAAAATTATATATAATAATAAAACTGCTTACATCGACGGATCGATGTTGATGCTGATGATGAGGATGACGATGACTCTTTAATTATCAAGTGCAAGGTTAAGCCCAGCTGGATATAAATGTTTTGTTGGAGTAGTCAAGTCAGATAGAGATGGTGATGATTGCGTATGAACGTTAATGACAGTGAATAGAGAGCGAGCGAAGGCATTTCAATTATGCTGAGGTAGGTAGGTACAAATATGACTTTGACTTTGCCCATTTTGCTATTTCTCTTTGATACGGCATCTTTGAAGATTGGATTCATCTTTGTTGTACACTGCCATAATTGGTAGCTTTCATATATAAAAAAAGTAATCCGAGACTTAAAACATTGAATTCATGAATTGGTGAATGGCTATAGTTTTAGATGTCTGAGTTGATGATCTGTTTGGCAGCAATAATAATAAAAATACATTTATTTTAATTTTTTTCTTCTGTTTTTTTTGCAGACGAAAAAGCATCCCCCAAACCATATCAAGCGACCAATGAATGCGTTCATGGTCTGGTCCCAGATCGAGAGGAGGAAGATTTGCGAGAAGAATCCGGACATTCACAATGCAGAGATCTCAAAGAGCCTCGGCCGTCTCTGGAAAATGCTCTCTGAAGAAGAAAGGAAACCTTACATTGATGAAGCGGAGCGGCTCCGAGTGTTGCACTCAATGGAATACCCAGACTACAAGTATAGGCCCAAGAAGCGCTCAAAAAATGGGTCAGAGTGCCAGTCAGACCAGCAGGCGCAGCCCTCTCCAGCAAAGATTCCAAGGAAATCCACATCATCAGCGTCTTCTTCGGCTGCTTCATCTCCTGCATCGTCAGCAGGCTCCGCAGAGGGCTCAACAAACATGACCCCCAGAAAGAGGAATACGAATAGCTCTCGGAAGAATAATAATAATTCGCCAGCGACGGCCACTTCAGCAGCATTACCTTCGATGATTTGTCAGTCACCAGGAATATCAACGAATGCTTATGAGACTCCTACCAAACAGATGATATCATCACATCGGAACAATATCTTTAGTCAGACGTCTGCCCCGTTTGGCAATCTGGACGCAATCAGGTAAGAAATCGGAAATTTTATTTTCTATATTCTGCTATCAAACTCCAATAACGCCAGGCAGACGTCACACGAACGATTGCATTGTCCTAATCGTTTCTAAAATAATGACATTTCAGCTCACCTGGATCTCCCCCATGTAATCGGATTCACATTGTCACGTCGACGATCAAGACTCCGCCCGACCAGTCCCGATTCAACTGTCGTCTCACCATTGATAAAAAGTTCAAAGAGAGCATCAGCAAACAGAATGGAGACAATGGGATGATTACATCGCTCACACCGCCCTTGGCCAAGGTTCCAGAGTCCCCGTCATCTCCGGACTCACCTGAGAGTGCTTCCATGTACGAGGAAGACTCCATTTCATCCACTACTGGGCATCTCCCCCCAATAAAACTACCCAACCTCTCAAGACGCAGCTTACATGCAGGTAAATATCTTTTATATTTTGAGCTTATGCATACCTGCCCAATATGCCTTATGCATATCTAATGTGAAATGCATCGGTACAGTTTGGACTTGTCACAAGTGACACATCAATTATGCATTCATAATCATTTATCTTCTTTTCATTTACCACCTTTTTTTCTCTCCAGCATTGGAAGCCGTCCCAGCTATTCCACACATGAACACGATTCCATTACCAAATATATCACCACCCATGAGTGGTCTGCTCCATATGAAAACGGAATCAATGTCAATGACAGCACCAGGGGAGCCCACAGCCACCTCCTCCTTCGACGAGCTGTTGGCCAACTTCACCCCATCACCTGCAAACTACCATGTCAATATGAACGATGAACTGAACGACCTGTTGGAAATCGCCGCAGAGGAGTTCAAAATGGAGAGTGCCGGGGCTCCGGACGAGCCAGCGATTGAAGTTGTAGAGGATCCCATGGATCCCTGGTCCTCCGTGAACTCCGTCTGGGAACAACCCCTCCACTCCGTCGGAATGGATTTCAATTTTGATGCTCACCATAACCCCGGTATGCAAGTCGTCGACCCAACGCTTTTTATGTGACGTCCCCTTCCTCCGAAATTAAGATAGAAAGAAACATGCCTACCACCTAGATTTATCAAAGAAGAAGTTGAAAGAGAGAGACAGAAAAGGTATTAACTCGCGCTAAATATATAATAACTTTTACCTTTTTATCGTTATTAAACGCTAAGCAAAAAGTACTTTTGAGAGTTACATTACATAACGAGTACATACATCAAAGTAGAGTTTGTTGTCTTCTCATCATCAGGATCATAAAAAAACGTTTTTATCATTATCATCACATTAAATATATAATAATAATAGCCAACCTTAACATAACGTACCTATCATCGTTTTTCCTTATGAATGGAATGATGAACTACCTTAAGTAAGTATAGTCAAGTAAAAGATAAAATTACATCCTATTAACTCTACTGACGTATGTGTAGGAAAATTATATAACTTGTCTCATCATCTCATTCCGCTCTTCCCTTCGTCGATGTCGATCTACCTACGCTTACGTTACATTACCTAATACAAACTAATATTACAAATTAATATTAAAAGTAGTCCACGTGTGGCACACACAAAAAAAAAGTTTTAGTAAAAGTATATCATCATCATCAAATCCATCAGGGGAACAAGTTGTGTCTTTCTCAGAAAGAACTTTTGAAGAAGAAGTAAAAATAGTTATCTCTAATCTATATACATAATAATTTGTACATAAAAATTATAAAAATCATGCCAATGCATGCTACAGTTGCTCTCTGTATCTAGATTTCCAACTGAAAAATTAAATATATAGGAAAAATTTTATTACAAAAAGAAATGAAAGCTGCTACATTCCAGACAGTTCACTTTTTTTCTTCGCGATTTATCAAAATCAAATCATGAATCATGAGTTGGGGCCACACATTCAACCATATTTTGTCTTTGCATTTACGTTTCCACTCAGGAATCCAGCACAATTACTAACAACATTTACACTAATTGGTACATTAACTTTTTCCTAAACATGCACAACATTTAATTAATTAAACTAGCCATGCAGTCAGCCATTCAAATATTTCAACTTGAAGATATTTATGATCCCGTCTTCGATCAATTGTCGTCGGGTCGTTGGGTGCACTCCTCTCATTTCATTTCCTTGTGCAATTTTTTTCTTCTCCATTTAGGCATGCATTTTTGCAAAATTAAAATTGACAATGGTACAGAAGGGGAATGCATGAGTTTGCAGTTTTCGATGCAACTTATCTCTTTCTCTCTCTCTCTCCTCGGTAGTTTACAAACATGACCAGATTTATTTTCCTTCTTCCATATTTAAGCACATGATAAGTATTCCATTTCATTCTTCAATCACCATCATCATCATCATCACATCGGTATCACCGTCACAATCAAATGATGTTGATGTGATGTACTTGAGAATAATTTTTTTTTCCTGAGAGTTCATCGTCCGCCCTTAGTTTAGTAGTAAACTGCATTAATATAGTTTTCTTATGTGTTGCATGCAAAACTTCTCTCCATTTAAGTTTACCACCACCAATTCATTCCATGCTACTATACCCATATGGAAAAACGTTTTGATATGAAATGAACTCCACAATTTGAGTTTGCTGTACTATACTGGATGAAATGATGCTGATCAGGAAGATAATGATGTGGCATATGTATAGCAAAAAAAACTTCAATAAGTTCTAACCTTTAAAGCAGATACATTATGCATATAAAACAGATATGAATCCCATTGCTCACATTTATGATGATTAGTTTCATTTCATCCTTCAATGATAAAATATTTTAGCTTTGGAATGGAAATGGAATATGACGTATGTGGATGATTTTTGCTATTTAGTTAGCTGCTGGTGAAACAACTTGAACTGAAACTGGCAGATTTTTTTTCATTCAGCCAGCCAGAAGAGACTAATCCCAGTTTGGACTCTTAATACTCTGCCCTGTCTCTCTCTTAAGCATAAATACTTTTTATCAGTCAAATGTTTCACAATAATCTGGTTAAAAAAATATATATAATGATGGAAGTAAGTACGATAGTATCTGTATATCTGGTTGGTAGGGTATACATATACGCTTAGGGAATGATAACGACTTTTAGTTTACATTCATCATGAGATAAAAAAAATTGTACATTCGATGTTTGAATTGGTTCATCAGTTCTTTCACTCTATAAGGTCATTTGCTCAAGAGCTTGTTTACCTGGGATGGGAGCTGACGACTCGTGCTGTGGCAATATATAACAGCAACAAATATACCTATGTCTGCAGTATTTTTTGCACTAAATGTTTCCGATATATCATATGTATATGGAAAGGTAGGAAAAGGTAGTTAGGTAAATAGTGGCTGGCTTCAACTTCAAAGGAATCAAAAAAATGTATCCAATTTCCTGCTGCTCCTTGCATGAATATATTTCTCTCTTTGGATTGCTTCATTTGCTCCCAATTGGGGAATTATATTTTTTCTCTCTCTTTAGATATAACTGTTTGGAATGGAATAGTGTTAAGTAACGGGACTTCTCATATTCATTTTCATTCCCGTTTACAAAACCATTTTTATTGGGATTGAGTTTTGTGTCAGGGAAAAAGGAAAACTTACAGTGAGAGAGAGGAGCTCTACTAAATGAATATGAGAAATCGTGTTGCGTAACAAACGTAATGAATCATACATAAAAACGTATTCAATCTATAATTTATTTACCTTTCAATTCAAAAAGAGGAATGGGAAGAAGAGGAGAAAAAAGGAAGGCGGAGTGGATGGAAGTCCTAGTTTCTAGGCCCCATCCATTCCATTCCAATGGCAAAGGCAGCTGGAATAAAGTTTGAAGAAGAAACTGGGGTAGTAGTATAGTAGATTGGACTGGATCGGTTGTTGGGATGTTTTTAGAGAAGACTTGAGCAAGAGAAGATGACGATAATGATGAGTTAAGTAGTTGGGTAAGTAGATGTTGCCCAAGCTAAATACGTAGAAATGCAGAGCCATGGCATGGATGCAAGTTGTTGTGAAAGAAGGAATAGTATAGGCTGAGGTACACTTATGAGCTGGGATTTAAGGGGAGTAAGAGTAAAAGTGTTTTTGAGGTAGCATACATCAGCATAGCCTCTTTAAGTCATGTAATAAGTACCTTCACTTCCAGTTTCCAGGTCCGTTCTCCTTCTTAAATCATCTGTTATA
Organism: Lepidocyrtus violaceus; assembly: GCA_034696905.1. Lineage (NCBI taxonomy): Eukaryota > Metazoa > Arthropoda > Collembola > Entomobryomorpha > Entomobryidae > Lepidocyrtus > Lepidocyrtus violaceus. Next base: position 7,910 of record JAQGAI010001933.1, read on the forward strand.
CTTATTCTGCCACTCAATTGAATCAACAATAAGATATATTATGACATGGCTATTGGCTATGACTGCACAGGGGAAAGAGCACAGACCCGTCTTCCCCTTCAGCTTCAAAGGTCTTTTCAATTAGGTAGACTGGCTGGATTTCTCATAGATTCAATTTGTTCTGCATAGAGATGGAAATAGGGAGAACAGTTTTACATCATAAAGTTCGTTTTTGCTCAAATGACCATTTTTACCTGGCCTCTGGCATATAACATTTGTGAAATGGGAAGATACTCTTTTGACGCTTTTCCTCATCATATGACGGAGGTTTAAAAATAATCACAATCGGTCTCCAGAAATTAAAGGTTATTATATCAGACATTTTTCTTTAAATTTTTCATAACAAATGGCACATATGAAAAGGGAAGCAAGTCCATTCATCCTCCAATCCATAGAAGAAGAAAAGAAGCACATCCATGAATCTGTAGTAGAGATAGCATTCATCAATATCATCCTGATCATCATCATTTTAGGTTTCCTGTTGTTTGCTCTTTTGCCCGAGCAGGTCCCATCCGATGGTCCGACCAACACCAGTATAAAAAGTTGCAGTTTAGTTCAGTAACACATGACTATAGCCACACCGCACCGCATGCATTGATTGGATTGGAATACCTTATGTGCTATATGAAAGGAAACAGAAACTTCAAAAAGAAAATGAGTGAGAATAAACAAAAAACAGCAGAAAAGTGTTTTCCCTTCCTTTTCTCAAAAGCATATTTTCCCTTCGAATTCCCTGTCCATCAATATAATATAACATAAGGAAATCCTACACGGCCAAATGAACTTCATGGAATAGGGGTTTTGAATGGTTATTGACGTTATTTTTAAGTAGTAGTTTTTGTGCTGTTGTGTTGAAAGAGAGAGGACATGAACCTCACCAGAGAAGAAAAAAAAATTGCTGTACTACAGTAGGAACTATACTCACTTATCCCATGATGGTAAACATTTTTTTTTCATCATCATCATCACTACCATCGTTTTCTGACGGGCATTTCAAGTGCATGCAATAATACTCTCCAATTCCATTAGATTGTCATTGTCCATATGAGTAGAGAACATGCTTTTGCTCATATTTAATCTAACTAACCAGTAATTTCAATTTAGGTAGATACGTTTTCCAGTGTCATAATATCCCATGCCGTGGTGGTGGTGGAAGGTACATCTACCTTTTTCACTTTTACCTTGGAAATGATATGACACGGCATGACTTTTCATTTACCTTTGGGCTTCACAGTATTAGTCATCATCTTTTTTTTCCACTGGCAAAAATATGCTTTCTATGCTTATTTAACACCTTTTCGGGAAAAACTTGATGAATGTAATAATGTTCACAATCCAGTGTAAAATTACAATCACGCTGATTAGGTAGAATATCTTCCTTTAGCTGACTCTGTCAATAAAATGATATGATGATGAGCCGTGTTTGTTGTTTGTAGTTAGTATCTGGCTTGTTCATACAGACAAGTAAAGTTTATGGTTTGTCTGCTCATTGGACTCTGTATCCAAGTATGAATGAGATTTCATCATGATCGTCATCATCGTCACCACCACCGCTCTTAGTTAGTTATCAGTCTATCAGAATGAAAAATAGGAATTAATGTTTGCTCACGTTTGCCTAAGCAGTACTGAGTAAATGTAGACACACGCGGGGATTGAGTTTACGTGCCTTTCATGGAAGTCCCTCAACCCGAGAAAATTTTGGAAAGAGCCAATGCCAATATTCATCGGGCAAATGTAAATGGATGGGGGATGTGGAATGAGAGAGGAAATTAAAACTTCCATTTGGCCATTCATTCAAGGAAAATTTTATGCTGAGCTGTAAAATGATAGTCATTGACATTTACCTTTTTTTAAATGTATGCATGCATGTGCAAATAATTTTTCCCCCTCTAAGAGCAATCTAAAGATGGTATATGACATGACCGATGAAAGCACGTAACATATAACTGTGAGTGTTTAGTTTATTCTCAAGTGTGTTTACATTTATCAAGTAGTTATCCATCCAGTGGAAATGGAGATGTTTGCAAATAAAATTTTTCGGCAAGTCAAAAGCACTTTGAATCGTTTGCTTTTCTTTAAAAATCTTTCCCTTTTTATAATCCTCGAAATTCCGCGTAGCACATGAGCCTTTCAAATGAGTCATTTCGTGCAGTTTCGTCCTTGTACTTTTCTCCTAAGCTCACTGACACTTTCCTTTCCAAAAACACTTCTTGCCCAATTGTCAATTCTCTTTTTGCACGGATTCAATTTACTTTTTTCAATATATGAAATGACGCATTGATTCATTGATGAATTCTTCAGAGATTTTTGTCATTTTCGATCGTAATAACCACAAAACCGGTATAGTCCGCTTCTCCAATTTAGTTATGGTGGGATGGCATGGGATGGCAGGTGCCTACCCTGCAACGTCATCCATGCCTCATTTCATCAGTCATGTCATCATCATAAAATAAAATGCTGTTTTATGCAATGTTGCTGAGTGATAGGATCCCCATCTTTGATTCCTAATCTCCCCTAAAAATCTGCCAGTAAAAGGAGGAAATTCATCAAAACTTCTTTTATAAAAAAAGTACTATGCAGATCTTCTTTGACTTGACTTTGGCATATTCCCCAACTTCTTGATGATGAGTTTAAATATTATCTAGTTAAAAAGAGGATGAACATCAGATCAAATCAAAATAGAATAATAAATAGGAATATGAGGATATAAAAAAAGTGAAGAAGGAGCTGATAGTTTATTATCCTGACAAGTTTACCCTTTTCCCCGTCACATTACATCACATCATCATCCACAACAACATTACATCCATCTAAGTTGACCATTTTACAATGCATATTCCAATGCACACAAGTCGTTGACATTTGGGTCACCTTGAATTGAGTTTGTTAGTAAGTTGTACTAATACATTTTCCACCATCATCACCACCACGGCCAGAGGTTCTTGTGGAGGTAAAAAGGAGGAAAAAAAATATGAGTGAGGAGTAAGCAGTGGGATGGATGGATGGAAATGAATATGGTTGGACTGAAGTTATGTTGCATTCACGTTTTCTCTTCTTGAAATAGTACACCAGTAACTTCTGGAGCATGAACGGGGAATCATGATGACGATGACGATGCTATCATGGTGAAAACGAGCAAAATTGCAATAATATGCATGCATAGAAGAGAGTGAAGTCAACTAAGAAAATGGGAAGATGAGAGTGGAGTGAATGAAAGGAAATTGAAGCAGAAAGGTACACACATTACTATATTGCTCAGGTATGCATGCTCCTATAAACCCCAATAATAATAGGTTGATTTAGAATATGACTTTCGGAATTCATGGAGAGAGCCAGTTGAGGTGGTGGTGGTACTGGTACGTGAGAATGATATTATCAGGCTGAAAAGTAAATTTTTAACAGTTTTCGTTGTGCCCATGCATACTTCCTCTCTTTTTTGGCCATGTGCTGTGTGGAGATGAAGATACATTCATACTACTTCCCGTATAAAAAACAATCCATTTCGTTTACTTTACCGAATTTTTTGATAGCCCACACACTACCAGTGCAGTAGTTGTAATCATGGTAGTGTGACGATGAGATCGAGTTATTTCCAACAATTTGCCAGAGAAATCTTTTTCTTACCTGACTTATTTTCGATGTGTGAAGGTTTGAGGAGTGAGTGGAGTATTAAACTGGCTCCTCTTGTAAGTTAGGAAGAGAGAGAGAGAGAAGTCATATGATTACTGATTGATGAAATGTTCACGTGTTCGGTCTACATTCAGCCTTGTGTAAATTTATCGTACAAATAATAACTGCCTCCGGTATAGCGTGCAAAATTACTTACATACCTAAGTAGATGGTTGTTATATGAAATGCAAAAATTGCATAGATCGAGTCGAGTCCAATTCATATTCAACCCGTCTTTTACAACTCTTGAAAATGAACAAGGCTCAAGATGGCGTCATTGCATTTTTGATCAATTTTTTTCTTTTGAATAATATGTACTATGCGGTAACTAATTTTTCCCTACTTTAAACTTAATGACATACCATTAAAATGGGATTTTTTGTAAATTGGATTATTCTTCTTCTTCTGCCATAACTTGAGTTTTTCTTTTAAAAGCTATTGGAAATTGAACTTGCATTTAATTTTATTACCATTTTTTTCTGTAAAACTATATTGGATTTTGGAGTATGAAAATTTTATTACTTTTTTGGCTGTCCAGGAAGTTCAAGTTTGTACGATATGGGCTATGCTACATCGTTAATGTTCTTACATGATCAAAAAAAAATTTGAGGGAGCATTGTTGGAATATCGAATTATCATCGTTATCATCTTGATCCACGATATAAAAGGTTTTGGGTGTTCCCTGCTCCTTCATACAAAAAAACTGAAATAAGTAGCTATAGCCAGCCAACAACGTCAGATGCACGAATCAAGATTTCGCTTCTCCAAAAGTACAATAAAAGTCTTGTCCAAATTCATATTCCTTTTCTTCACAGATTGGCAAGACATTCAATTTATGCTGTTGCGTGCAATTTACTTTATTTTTATGTCGAGATAATCTCGACAGGAATATCATGTCATGGAACGACAACAGGAGCACTTTTCATGCATTTTTTTCACACAAGGAAAGGCTTATTTTTTTCTCCTATTTATTTTGACTTGGGCAAAGCCTAAACATTTCTATTCATTTGGAAGGAACTTCGCATGTATGAATCATGAAGTTGGGGAGAATCGTCATCGTAAACATCTGAATAATTGACAGGTTATCAATAGATAAGTTCATAAGCGATGGTGTTGGTTGTGACAGCAGAATTTAATTGTGTAAATAGAGCTTTAGGGAGTCGTTATGCACTGCAGTCAATACATCTGATTGAGTTCAATATGAATATGGCTCATAAAGTGTCATATTTAGATTGAGTCTTATTTGCAGCAGTTTTGCAATAAGAGGGGCAGCTTGTTATGGACCTCCGGTTCTATATAATTTTTCTTATCTTATTTTTGATGATGATGATGATGAAATGGGATATAAACAGTGTTAAGGAATGATGATGCACAATTTAATAAGGAGAAAAGGTCAAATAGGTCGTGACATTCTGCTGCCTTAGCCTGTGGGAGAGTGTGAACCATGCGTAAATTATTATTTATTCGAGATTTCGAGAATATATGCGGATCATGGACAGCTACAGCGAGTCTGTCAGGTGGGGTGGTGTCAGAAATGTCAGAATGTATGTCAACTTTACAGCTTACAACGAGTAGGGCTCAGTGCTGCTTAGCTGCAGCTACACCATCCTTCTTCCACCACCACCACCACCATAACCAAACCAGCCAACCGAACCAAACCCAAACAACATCATAATATGCTCTCACAAGAAAAAATAGATTACACTTGATGACAAGGATAGGGGCAAGGTGAGACAGAGCGGTTTGTTGGCGATTTGCGAGATGTGGATTTGGATT
>JAQGAI010001934.1:0-13392 GCA_034696905.1 Lepidocyrtus violaceus
AATGAATCGCATGATGCCCATCGTCCTTCTATCTAATCCGCCTGTGCTTCGCAAATGGTAATAAGCCCCCAGCAAGGTTTAAAAAACAAGATTATTTTCTTCTGCCGGCGACCTTCCACTAATAAATATCATATAAATTATATGCATCAATTAAAAGGCTTTAGGCTAGGTTTAAAAAATAAATATTATTAACATCATCATAGCATTTTTTGACATCATTGATCAAAATCATGTCAATGCAACGAGGAATAAAAGGTCATGTAAAAGTCATGCATAAATAAAGCTGATACCATATTCATAATACTGTGATGAAAATGATAGTAGAGAGTGGTATCAAAATGTCAATAAGTATTTATGCAGATCTTGTCATATCATTTGCTCATGGTGTCAGTAAGGCAATTTAGTTTATGGGATGGAATTATCAGTGGAAAAAGGTCTTGATAAATAATATGCCGCATTTTACTTCACCAACAACAAAAATTAGCCATGCCATTTGGAACTAGCCAACCAGACCGGGTTGATCATATTTTGTAGGAAGGGCTTCTCTTTTTACAAATTAACAATACATTAATTTATGTAAAACATATGCTTATAATATACGTTGTTGATAATTTATTAATTTGTTTGATTTGATTTGAAATTATTTGCAGATGTGAGGACATCATCAGTTGCATTTCAGCTCTGGATGAAATGCTAGCGGAGTTTGACGACACGTCATTGCCATACACAACAGACTTGGAAGCCTCCTGTGGAGACTCTTTATTGCCAACTTCGGATGCGATAGCAGTGACGGACTCTGTGGTGTCTGTGACAGCCCTTCATTCCCAGTCCCAGCACAAGAATAAGCAGTACCATCCCCAAACTCAATCCGGTTGTAATAACATTGTGGCTGTTAATGACAACAGTAGGGCTGCCAAGCAAGGGTCTGCTGTTACCTCATCTTCCTCCCCGCTACTCAATGGGAACAAATTGATCGACCAAAATCAAAACTTAGATTGGACTGGTTCTCCACCCGCGACCAACGCTAGGAATATTACGTTAGAACAGAACTCTCAACAAAATAGTAACAAAAACGGCCCTGTAATCCATACTAGTCACTTGATTCAACTTCCTGTTTCGGAATCCTCACCCTCAAGTTCCCAGTCGAGGGGGCCAAAGTTTAACCAAAATTTGAGCAACAAGAATAATGGTACTAGCAACATGAGCAACTCGCCGGCAGCCTCAGCATTCGCAATTCCTGCAGAGATGAACGGGAATGGAGTTCAGCATGGGAGCCCGAAAGGGAAATCCCAGCAAAGTAAAAAGCTTGGGAACAATGGATCCGGTGGGGCATCATCATCCCAGCCAAGAATTGCAACCGGTGGCGGGACCTACAGCAAAGGAACCAGTTATGAGATTCTTATTCCAAAAATCACTTCCGACTCTTTTACTCCTCGGGACTCTTCCTCCATTAGTTGTGGTAAGGGTACGATAACCACATCTAGTCATTCCAGTAGGGCATCCATAATGGTGCCGGTTATTGAGTCCTCCTCCGTCGTGGAGCCGTGCTCACCAAGCAACGCAGGGAAGGCCCGGTCACAACTTAATATGGGAATATTTCAGTCTCTGTCTCAGCAGCAGCACGTGCCAGGACAGAAGAGCACAGCTCATACCTCACATGTACCTGTTTTGGCTGAAGGTGCTACGGATATTTTAATGGGAGGGAGGGAGGACGCTGTGGTTTACGAAAATCAGATAAAAGCTAGTAATGAACGAAGTCCGCATCATACGCCTCGTGAGGCAGATAAGAATCCTTCAAAGGAACAACAACATCCTCCTCCTCGGTGCAATCCTTCTGATAAGAACAAATTCTCAAAGTTAGCGAATATCGGTGGTGGAGTCTCATCAACCTACATTTCAGTCTCTGAGGGGAAATCAAGCTTGGGGCATTCTAATAGTAGTGGAGCCTCTTCCGCCATTGCGATGATGACGGTGGGCGATGAGGAACAATGGAATTTCCCTTCAGAAAAGAATCTCCCGAGATCACTCCGAAAAACAAGAAAAACATGTTTCCTCGATGAAGGTGAACACGGAGGAGATCCTAACATCGCCAAACATTCAAGAGCCGAGAGCCCGTACTGCTGCTCCAGTACGGATTCAAATGGAATATCTAGAATCGAGGAAATGGATGGGAGGAGCGGAAGCTGTCATAAGTCCCCGAGAGTTATGCCTCGCAAAGGAATCTCGAAATGTGAAATCGTTAACAAAGAGGACGGTCATTTCGCACTGGTGGATTGTGGGAATAAGCGGAGCTGGGCTGGACACAATCAACAAATACCATCACAGGGCAGCATTGTTGCAGCAGCCTCCTCGGCCTCATCCCCATCCAACACGAAAGACGCTGTTGGGAGGGGTAACAGGAAAAAGATTTACGAAGATGTTGTTCTTTCCAAGACGACATTAAGCACATCACCCCTCCTGGCAGGGAGAAGATTAGAACACTGCAGGAATACTAATGGGGACGCACTTCATCACCAGCCTTCCTCCGGCGTAGTCAACAGTAACAGTCCGTCTTCTTCATTCTCAAGCACTTCGGGTGTCAGTTCAAGTGTCACAACTAATCCCTCTTTTATGGATGAACACTCTCCGAGGAATACCTCTTCCCAATTGTTTCCCAAAGTTTCCCCGACATCTAAATTACGGAGCAATCAACAACAAGACCAACAACAACAACAGCAACCTCTCGTTCCAAAACCCAGAGTGCGTCAACAAATTCCCTCGCCGGGTCTCCCGATTCCTACGCCCAAAACTAATTTCAACGATATTCAAAATCAGTTCCTTCCCCATGCCAGCGATATGATGCCACAAGAGGAACTTTTGTACAGAAGCCAAGTCTCATGTGATCCCAGCGCGATGCCCTCTCACCACTCTCCCAAATTTGCGGAGATTGGAACTGAGGAGGAGCAACCTGGGGATCGGCTCCGTCAGTCTGGTTTTAAAGATCCGGATCTGGATGACAGTTCGTCAATGGAGTCCCCCGTAAAGCCCTCCCGCACCTCGGGTCTACGCAAATCTTCCGCAGATACGGAATTCGAAGAGACTGCCAGCGACAGCAAAATCCTCAAGATGGAAGAGAAAAGTCGACGTGGGAGCAAAGCACATTCCAAGCAGCACTCTTTTGAAGCCGGTGGTCAAAATGGATCTTTACCAAATCAATCCCAAATGATGAGGATGGTCATGATGATGAAGTCCAGTAGCGGGAGGAACACCAGCGTAAGCTCCAGCCGGAGTAGTAGCAGTAGTGGCTCCGTAAGTGTGAAAAGTAGCAGCAGCTCTGAAAATAATTGCGGGGACGTCTTCCACGAAAACATTGTGCAGGACTATCCCCCAAACATTTTTAACGTGGCTACTGCAGTGATCGGGGCTACTAGTCCCGATGGGGTAAAACGAGCAAGCCTGGAAAACGTTTCCACCAGTGATAACACCAAGGAAGTTGAAAACGGGGATCAGGAGAAAACGACCGTGGTCTGCAGCGGGGACGTTGTTGTGCTGAGAACGAAGGGAGAAGGGAATCGGGGCAATTTGCAACCCAGTTGTAGCAAGCCAAAATCTGCGGCCCGGAAACAAGCAGGGAACGGAACTCCGGGCGCTTCCAATCAGCCCAACACAACCCTGGACATTGATGATGGCTATCTTAGCATGATCAATAGAAACGAAGCACCTTTACTCTGGCCGGAGGAATTCATCGAAAGCGAAACTTTCTCGAAGGATGAGTTGAAAAGATTATCGGTCCACTTGAACGATGATGAGGAGGGGGATGATACGGACGGTGAGGATTATGACGGGAGCTCCAACTCTCATTCCGCTCAGCAAAAAGCGAAAAAGTATGAGAAACTGCTGTCCATGAACAAGTCCAGCTTTCCTCATCACAACCGGAATAGTATTAGCAGTAGCAGCAACAGCAGCAACAATGGACAGCAACGGAAGGGAAAGAGGGGAGGAGGAAGTAGTGGGGTTGCCGCATCTTCTTCTGGTGCGGGTCGAAGTTCCACAGAGAAAACGGATTACTTTTCTGATGACTCGTTGGAAATGGATGGGGATGATGAGCTACTTTTACAGTCGGCTGGAAGTGACACTAATAATAAGAGTTCCGTGGGTGCTGCTCAGAAGGCGGACGAAGTTGTGGTACGTGCTTCCACAAGTTTCATAATCCCATTCCATACGAAAGATGAAAAAAATAGTAGAGCAGCTCGGGGCTGACTCAAGGAAGGAGGAAAAAATTCCCTCCCATCATCAACTCCGAAAGTCGAGCAGTCAAATTTCTAAAATTCCAAAGATGCTTTCCCCGCTCGCCTCCAACAACCGACGGAGTAGTAGTGGGAGCATTCATAAGCACAAGCAGGACTCAAACAAAGGGAATTATCAACACCATAGTGAAAGGAGCAGTCCCACTAATTCCAACGTTCGGAAGCCCTGCTCATTCTTTATTCCATTTGGCTCTCCTGAGTCCATTGAGGGAGCATCCGGAAGCAAAGCTGGGGACCGGAAGTTATCATCTGGCGATACTAATCCAGCCATTGTGAATCCCGCTTTAGTGGCCGACTCCACTTCCCGATCCACTTCCTTGCCGGCCTCGAAACGAAACTCGAGCGACAAATCTCCGACCGCCATCACGTGGGACATTAGCAGCGGAGAGCTAAATACAAGTCGACAGCGACAAGAGACCAAGGCTAGTTCTGACACTTACAATAGAAAAGACGGGGCTAACACCAGGAACGGGGTGAAAGTTGACTCTGCTTCTTCCAACAAACTCCCGGATCCTCCTCAGGTTGCTCCTTCCCTGTCAATTAATAATAACAAGGCTAATTCAAGTTCTGCCAAGAACAGCAAAGAGCTGCTCCGTGGGCCGGACACCGTAGCGGGAGAAACTGTAGAGATAACACAGGCCGGGAAAGCAGTATCTGTAGAAAATGATAACGGCATTGCTTCCACTAACAGATCCAAAGGGATCCCAATGGAAAGTTCCACTAGCATTCCCACTCCATCTAATAATACCTCCAGTAGCCAAGCTAACAACTCAACTACTAGTATAATTAAACCTGCTTCTTCGCAAACACATCCGCAAACGGTTGGGAACACAGGTGAAGGTACTAAGTCCAAACGTCACAAGTTTGAGAAACAGCAAACATTCATTGTCTCTCCTTTCAGCGATACTTCTACTTCGGTTGGTGGACAAAGACTGATCGATCACGATGATAACACGACCAATCCCTCCCCGCCACAACAAAACACAAAACTAATATTAACAGACCAGCAGGGTGGACAAGGACATGGGGAGGGCTCTAAAAAGGACGCTGATGACCTGACGCCTGACAATGTACTTACAATTAATGAAGCACCGGCCTTCCAACCTAATAATGACTCAGCACACAATGAGTCCCAGTCTATCCGAGTGGGACAATGCCATGATGATGAGAGAGAAGACATAACTAACTTGAGTGATGTGTTCAAGGCGCTGGACAAACTTTCGGATGAGAGCATTCCGAACATGATTTCCGAAAACAATGAGAATGATAAAAGGCTGCATCCAGCTTCAAAGAAAGCTGATTATAACAAGACCAGTTCCTCCTCCCCCCGATCCGCTCAAAAAGTAGTGAAACGTAGTGATGGGAATGAGGCAGTCGACCAAATCAGATATACTCATAGTCAGCCCATGGAGAAAGCACTTGCGGAGCAAGAGAAAGTGGAGGTGAAAGATAATGATGTTGTGCTAACAGATAATTCATGCAATTTACAAGACCACGAGTCGGTGACGGAGGAGCTGGAGTCTGTCGTCAAAATGTTTTTGAAGGCTACGGAAGGTCTTTTGAATCCGGAGGAATATTCGGAAAGAAAAATTTGTGAAAACGACCTTGCTGACCAAGAACCTCAAAAGACTTCAAACGGAATGTCTTCCATGGAGCAGGCTGCTGGCACTGAAATTTCTGAGAATATTCAGGATGTACAGGAGCTTTCCAATATTTCCAGCCTCAGTGATATGGTAAGCATCAATTTGTTACGTAATTGAATTAAAATAAGATTTAAAAGATGAGTAATAATGATAAAAAAAATCATTTCATGTTGTTTTCAAGACTGGAAAAGGACCATTAATGACCTCAACCCCAATATCCCATCAGTCCAACCTAGATGCATCATCGCCCCAATCAGGGGCAAATGCGGATGATGAACGGGGGTCGATAGCGAGTGACATTTCTAATTGCCAAAAACGCATCTCATTCCAAATGTTGTCGGAGTCCCCGGAAGAGGAGGAAGTTATTGAGGACTTGCACTTACAACCCCCAACATTCATTCCGGAGCCACCGCCACTCAAAAATGACGTTGATATCGTTCAGCCCAGTCATCCCCATCAACAACACACGCTGGATGGAAAGGCTGCATTGGACATACTTTCCCAACGCATTACAAGAAACTGTCCAAGCCCGGTAGAGAATATGTCTGTATCACAGTTCCTTCACAACAAGAAGAATATTTGGGCCATGTATGATCGTCCTTATGATGAAGGTAAAAATCGGTTTAAAAAAACAGCCAAACCTAGTATTAAAGTATGTAATGCCTTGTGACATTTTCATTGAATGGTAAACTGTAAATGTCATTTTTTTTTGTATTTTTTTAAATGTAGATGTTCTACCCCAAAACTTTCCAAGAGGCTATGCTAGTAGATCCCAAGAGAATCTTGTGGACGCCATGACGCATGAACGACTAACCAAAAGCTTCTCTGCCAGAGGCCAGTCATCAACTTTGCCATTGAACTGTAGGCCACCACCAGTCCAAAGACGGACCAGCACATTCAGAAATATGTTCAACAAATTTAGGAAACGTAAGTCTCCTTTGAAGTTTAATTATTCATTCACACCCATTCCACCACTCATCCTTCATATTTAATCAATCTGCTAATGTTTAACTTTCTTATAATCCGTATTCAGATAAGACCACAGACACGGTTATACCAGAATGCTCTGAACTACGGGACGAGGAAGCTCAGTCCATCACCAGCCGGGAGACCGGCCAATCTGAAGGGAAGAAAAGGGGATTTTTCAGTCGACTATTTCGAAGAAGTCGGAAACATTAGCTTCTGGAACAAAAGTCTAACTAATGGCACTAATCATCATCATCCTTAAAAACATACGCCTATATACATACCTACCTAACAAAATCTAATCAGTAGATGGATCAATTATACAACAGCTCTTCCAATCCAAGTTTTTGAGTACCAAAAACGGAACTGGACGCCGGACACTCATTCCATTCTCATTCAAAGCATACAATTGCTGCTTGCGTTGTGACTTGGAAAACTTAAAACTTAAACGTCTTCTCATTGGATTGCTAATTACTTGCATATAACCAGCCAGGGTCAAAGAGATTAGCTCTAACAACTCTACTCTACTCACTCGTCGGATAAATGAAAAAAAAATGGGGGAACATCAGATTAAACATGAAATGTGTCAAAAACGGATTTTGTATGAAAAAGAACATTCTTCGCAATTGTATGAGCCAACTATATTTAATTAGTTATTAAAGTAGAAAACGAACTTTCTATTGTACCTACTACATATCCTGAAGAAGCATTATTACACTAAAATTTGAAGAAAAAAACTTGGCTTGGTTGAAAAAACGTAATCGATATCCAATCAAACGCATTATAACATTGTACAGTATTTGCTTTCGTTAAAATGGAGCTCTTTGTCATTGTAACATAACAACGTTATCACGTCTTACAATGGTAGAAGATGGTTGGCTTTAATGTTCAATATTTTTTGCTGAGATTTTAGTTTACAATTTCTTGACTAATTTTTCCTCATCTGTACAAATGACTGGATTTATGTTATGTACACACCTATACCTAATTATAATTGTGAGTGCTATAATAATTATAGATTTTTATTTTTTAAGCTCCATTATAGTCGTTAGATCATTCTCATAAATCCCGTTGTTAATATTAACCCGTTAGTTTTTGAACACGGATCACTCGAGAACTCTAAGTCTAATATGGATAATATGTGAACCGGAAAAGGTGTAATTCAAGATTTCTCGTCAAATTATTTACTAATTTTTTCTGCATTATAATCAGCCTATGAAATATAGTATTGACATAGATAATTCCTTGTTGATGTATATGTGTTATTAGCAAATTACAATTTCATTATTGTTTCGGTTTGTTTTCTAGCCCATATGTATGTATATTTGAATGATTTTTTTTTGCAAAGTGTTAAGAAAAGTTAACATTAATTCCTGCGCATCGCTTATTCATTACAGATTATTTTTTAAATGTAATCTTTCGCCTGTTAATCTGGTATTACATTATTGCAAGAAGTGTGTGTATTAAAGCTACATAAATAATAATATAATTGTTCTATATAATTTTCGAGAGTAATTTTAATAAAAGTCGCCATTATGTCGTTTTACTTAAATCAAAAAAAAAACTTGGATTGGATATGGTTTCTGTGCGAATTATTAAGATCCATTATTCATATCACATCCTGGGATTATTCATATGTTCATATTTATGCGTGTCAATGTCAACTCATATTCATCGCCTGCTGCATCAAAATGAGAAAACAAGTAGATTCGGGAACAACTACAAAAAACTTTATATTCTGAGATGATTTTTTTATTTATAAATGCAAAACAGAGTCATCAGATATTACAATATTTAAGTAATATTATGTACATTTATGTGCACATGTTTTTTTTAATAAATCTTTAATATTCTCTTTTCTCTCTCTTAATATCTTCCTTAAATAACTATTATGATTCGGATTTATTAAAAACAACATAAGCATTTTTTCTCGTATAGTAAACATATATTATTATTATTATGCATATTTAAATCTAATATATATTTATTTATTTATCTATTTATGTACGTATGCATTTTAAAATAGACAGTTTTTTAGGCTGAAAGCTGCTCACTATATTTACCATAGTTGTGTACAAATGCCTGAAGTAAAAGGTGTCTATACAAATACTTAAAAAGTTGCATACTTGTATTATCGCAGATCATAAACATTTAGTAAAATAACATTCTATTTACAATTTATTTATGTTTTGTATCTCATATAGTTTCACTCTTACGTAGTAGCCACTCTGGGGTAGTACTTATGTTTTTCTTTCCGTACAAAAAACGCCTAATTAGTACATATAACATTACTTTATTTTTTTATGCAATGAACCATATTTATAGTTCATTTGTTAACTATCATATTTATTGATATACCGATGATTTTAATAATTACATAACAACAACAACTATGTCAAGAGTCAATCCGAAAACAAAATTGACAAATAACAACAACAATAACAACAAAAAAACAACAATGTACGCATTACATTTGAGCATGTAACCGCATAGTATATAGTTTACTATGTCTAACTGTAATTAACATTTTTTTAATAAGTGGCGGCCACTTAGCAAGATCATTATTACCATTTTTGTTTACAGTACGAAGACAAATGTATACATACATGTAAAGATCATAGTGTGTTCTGTGAAAGATAGTTTTTGATTTTGTTTTTTTCATAGCTTAAACTCGAAAATATAAATACAATACATAATTATTGTACAGGTTGTAAGAGATAGAGAAGTTTTTTTTCTTGTTCGTTTTGTTTTCACTGAAAGAACTTTAACTGAATTAAGTATAAAATAAATTGGCTTGAACATTTTACCGTATTTCCATTTTTTCGTTTTTTTGTGAGCCCAGCCGATTTCCTATATATTTCCGTTTCCCTAAAACAACGTTAAAGCTTAATACAAAAAAATACTTAAACATAATTATGCTCTTTTTATGATGATGATAAAATCCTTTCCTTTTCCCTTACATAATGACACGGATTAAGAAACATTTAAAATATCTCTTTTAAGTGTAAAATATAATACAGACAATAAAATGCTTCTTTTTCCTACTTGTTGGCCTTTATAGCAAAACTTAAAATATGGCATTGGCAGGCTAAAAAAATTGACACATACCTATATACGTATATATATATATAATTCAACAAAACAACGACTATGACATTACATAACAGTTACAGATAGAGAAGTTGCAAGACTTCATACAAAAAAAAAGTTTTGTTAGTTGCACAGTTTTTTGTTCTAGCTTGTAAAAAAACAACTTGGAAATACCATTGCATAATGTTAAAGATACTTTTAAATAGTTTTTCTTTGTGACTCTTTGTTAGAAATACGTAAGTAGTGTGTACTCATAAAAATCTCAATTTGTCAGTAGACCTAGTATAATTAATTATGGTTTGATGATGTTTCACAGATGGATTCCAACAACACGCATTTTTACACTCACTCCAGACGATAGAAAGTACATAGAGGAAGCCAGTTAGTTAATCACGTTGCTACCGTTTTGTCTGAACGGATTTTAGTTTCTCGAGCCCCCGAAGAAAGGGGAGGGAGCTCGTTGTAATTGTTGTAAATCGTTTTACTTTTACATTCACCTATCTATGTACGATAATTATACTTATAAGTCATCACTCACGGTTCGTAGTTTAAACTAGTTAAATGCTTTCAAAACACAAACCTTCCCTTTTCTTATTTCCCCTGCCCCATTCCTCGGAAGAGGTCAATGTACGTACATGTTATGTAAATGACTATTGCTACGTCAAGGCATTATTTTACCATTATTTTGTTAAGTAGAAAAAAAGACCAAAGTCAATTATATTTAAAACTGAGGTGTTTAAGTAAATGCTTCAAGCTGCTTAACTGAGATAGGGTGGATATTTTTAAAATAATAACTTAAATAATATTAAAATGCTAAAAGGTTTTTAAATGCGTAACTCTCCAATTTCCTCGCCAACTTAATTAGCCACACAATCCCTTCATCTTTAAGCGCGTTTTACAACCCTCTCAACCAGAACCGAATTTTCTTTTGAAATAGTACAAAAACAATCTTTTCAATCATTATTAATAGGTATGCTCACTATCTGTATTTACTTCCCATAAAATTATTTAAAAAAAATGAGATAAAACTTAAAAGGTCCAAATTTGCGATTATCTCGTCATTACACTTTTCTTCTTCCTTACATTTACGATTATATAAATAGGAGTGTGTTTTTTTTGCTGCATAGTTTATCTGAATACGTTTTATTATGTCTTTGTCATGATAAAAAATTAGGCTCTCTCGATTTGTATTTTTGCAATTATTATTAGTTGTAAAAAAGTTCCCTGTAGACTACAAAAATTCCAGCTTTAGCAAGGGAGCTGCCCACAAACACGAGATAATGATGATTCCCTCTCTGCTGGTACAACATCAAGAATCCTTTGTTCTTCCTTTTTGATTATTACTTACGGTAATTTGGTTGCTGTTTAGTGCAACCTGATAGACGTGTGTTACTTTTTTTATTACTATTAGTTTCTTTTTTCAATAGAAGAGCAAGTTACTATTATTACTTTATCTAAAGTGTAAATATTTTGCGTTGCATACCTGGCTCACTCCACTCCCTTAAGTAAAAGTAGTCAACAAGTGGCATTAGTTGATAAAACACAGGAAACGTCTTTCATTTTTTCTTTCAATTAAAAAAAACTTAAGTAAAATGATTGCTTGATTTTCAGCCACAAACTGGCCTGACTAAAAAGATATATCTATCTATCTATCTATCCTAACTTGTAAATGCATAAATTTTTAATAGTCTGCATAGTTTTTGTTTAAAAAAAATCTATTCTAATAATTCAGTTCCTCTCTTTGTGATTAGCTGCAAGATTTTTAATGCCAGGATGGTTTCCAGAAATACAAAACAACTTGCGTTCATCCAATCAATATCAATACCTCTTCAGTAGCGTCTCTGGTGGTGGTAAGCATCATTCTTTCTTCAGGCTACCCCATCCCGTGTCAATAGGAAGGGAAGACTGGAGCTTCCTTTTGTCGTATCCGCAGTTCAGTAACTTGTTAGCGGATAGTTGAAATTATACTTGAATATAAATATAAATACTTGAAAGTAATAATTATATAGTCTAGACGTACTGTACGTTGTATAAGTCTTAAGCTAGCGTTAAACGTCTTAATAACTAGCTAGATTTATAATTCTTGTAACAAATTATTGCACCAGATCACGAACCTTGTTTCATCTTATCTTTTCGTTTAAATCAAAGTCAATCAACAAAATGAAATTATCGGCCTAAAACGTGGAGTAGGTTTGTTGTAGACAGATTTTGTGAGAGAGAAAGGGAAGAAGGACTAAGCTAAGTAGGAAACACACCCAGTTATTATTGCCGTATAAATATTACTGTTGGAAAGAACTGATATACCTGACAATAAATGCTAGAAAGTGTGAACGGTGTGAACAAAATCATGTCTACGTATATTTAGGTATAATATATATTTTTATATCTTAGTATGGCGACAAAAAACATTGCTTGAATTTGAACTTGATTTATACAAAAACTATACATGCGTACAAAATAATGAAATAAATAGGTTCGTGTTTTTTTTGTTTGTTTAAAAACAGTTGAAGATCATAATTATAGATGTGTGGTCACGTCGTCATACCTACACCTCCAACCAATCACCATCCCAGTCAGCAAGTATGAGGATGTGAGGAAGCTTTGTAATCACAAACGGACTATGGACAACGCCGCCGCTCACTTACGTTCTAGAAGCTAATCACAAAAGAAATCAACAGAAAGGAGAAATAATGAGTTTTCTTGCACAACAAAATATAAAAATTAAAATACAACTTAAAAAATGGGTGGTTAGTGTACAAAAAGACAATATCCAGCACTCTACTTAACTAAAGTGAATGGAACTTAGTTTACTACCTCGCCACAAAAGCGTATACTACTACATTGCTCAACTGATTCTTTGCGTGACTGACTACCAAATACTGAGTGAGTATTATATAAGAACCGTTATTTTTTTTTATCAATTTAATCTCCATAAATAGAAGTTTTGCTAGAAATGTTTCGGTATTATTAGTGTCGAACTGAAAGTCTAGTCAAAGGGAAGTATTCGCGGTTACTTTTGGAGTATGACAATTTGTCAATTGTGATTTTAATTTAAATAGCTATGTCCAGTAGCCAGAAGAAATAGAGAAGTGGAGTTTAGTTAAAATGAATTTCGTAATATCTTTGCTTTGACCCTTCAACAAATGTATACCAAGTTAAGTATAGGCAGAGAAAGTACATGTTATTTTGCTCAATAATATCTACTTAGAATTAGATTTATGTTACTGTTTTTGAAGACAATTACTTGAAGAATTGGTTGGGTGGCGTATTCGGATTGTTTTGGACATTGGGCTGCATGGGATTTCTCCCATTATTGGATCCGGTTGCATAGAGCTGCTGTTGGAAATGGTGGAATTGCTGTGCATAAGCGGGGTCGGATGGAGGAAGTTGCGGATGGCCACTTGGTG
>JAQGAI010001935.1:0-13389 GCA_034696905.1 Lepidocyrtus violaceus
ACAAGGGAAGGTAACTTGTCATAGTACTACAACTGCATATGGCTACTTGGCATGGGTAATGCTTTCTAGTCGCAAAAACTACTATTACAGAATAAAGAAAGGAAAACGAAAGGTTCAAAATGCCAATAAATATGTGTTGTGCACTTGGCTAACAAATACGATTTAATGTTGGGAATGTGGGCGAAATGTATGAGAAAGTTTTTGACGCACAGTTATAATCAGAGACAAACTAAGCTAACTGGTTGC
The DNA here is from genome assembly GCA_034696905.1 of Lepidocyrtus violaceus. Classification (NCBI taxonomy): domain Eukaryota; kingdom Metazoa; phylum Arthropoda; class Collembola; order Entomobryomorpha; family Entomobryidae; genus Lepidocyrtus; species Lepidocyrtus violaceus. The sequence continues at coordinate 247 of JAQGAI010001935.1, forward strand.
TTTCTACAAGGTAATTTTATATTTACCTTTTACCCACTGTTCCTTTCCTACATTGCTTCTCCTAAGCATCTATGGAAGGGATTACCAATGCATTTGACTCTGACATAAATATAAATATATGCACCACCAACCAACAATATTTTCACCCCTTTCATTTCACTTTGGATTACTCTTTCGATACATGTTTTATTCCGCCCAGTGCACCGTAAAGCAATATTTCATTTTCAGCAAGTCATCATAATCATCATTATCACAAGTCATGTTGGCTGATCACCACGTATTTTCTCTCCCTTCACTTCCTTCTCCCCCACCCAAAAAGAGTGGCTTGGAATAACAGTCACGAACGAATGAATGCTTTGCTGTAGGATGTCACTATTGTGTAGCTAAGCTAATAATAATAATAAATGCAAGTTGTTAATGATAACAGCATAGCATCCTATTGTTCCAACAAGGTTGTTGTTTTCATTTCAATTAGGTTGTTGTTATTATTGCCATCATCGTAACCACCACCATCATGAAACAAAACACGATTCATTTATTTGAAAGAAAATACATTGTGTGGGAGAGGGAGAGAACATCTCATATTTCATATTTTTGTATTTTGTATTTTGAGTAGAAAACTACAACCTCCAGCAAGATAAATGGAGTCAGCAAAGAGCAAGTTGGGCGGAACAGGAAGAAGGTTAATGTGAAATTGCATGTCATCATTTTCCGCAATTATTTCACATTGTATTTTGATTTTACATTCATAACATAACTGAAGCTTACATCATCACATCATAATGTTGTTTGGAGAGTTCGAAATATAATGAAAAACAGGAAAGTTTACAACAGATAAGAATTACTGTGAAAAGGACATCCCATCCCATACTCAAGCTTCCTTCACCAACACTTTTGAATAAGTTATATCATTCTGCCCTGCAACCTTTCAATTGAAGCGTGAGAGTTGAAGCAGAGGTCTACATATAAGGATCATGTAATATTACGCATATCGGCATACATAGTTCTTTAAATTCTCTTGATAGGATTGCACTTTCTCTTCAGCCGCTTCAGTCGGAAATTATATTGCTGTTGAATGGAAAACTGGGAGTGAATTAAATACATAAAAAACCTAGAGGGAAACATAAACAGCCTTGTTTTTATTACAAATGTTGGAAATATTCCATAAGTTTTGGAAGTATGTATCCTATGTTTGTATGGATTCGAATTTCAATGCTACAAGGATAAAATAAACAAGGTTGCGGTACAGGGGGTCAAATTTCCTGTAAAACCATTTCACTTTCCTCTTGAACAGATAACCCGTAAGCGATAATAGAGCTTTGTTTGTTTCACTATTATACATGATTCAGCACTTGCTTATTTGCCTTAAGGTGAAAGTTAACAAGGGGAATTTTGAATTCATTTGAAGCTCGCTCTTAATGTTAAGCTAATACATTTTAGATAACAAAGTGGGCTCCTTTAAAAAACTATAAAGCATTTTCTCATTCCTTATTAGATCACACGAGGTAAAACTAATCGACAAAATCGACATGCATAAAATGGAAATTTCAACGGTTCAAAATGAACTATGAAGGTCGGCATTAACAGGAGTACCAAATGCATAGTTTTAATACCCACTGCCATCTAATTTACTTATCGTGTTGTCTCACTCCATCCTGTCTGACAACTGTCGACCAACCTGACTGAGAGCACCATAAATTCGTAAATGTAATTATATTTTTAACAAAGTGTAAATAGGAAAGGAATATGGTTTTAGTTAGTGCGGATACATAGGTATACCACGCGACTTTCTTTCGAACTTCGACGGACACGCTTTCTCCTGACAGAGAGGCACCTACATAAAAAAACTGTTGCTGTTATTCGAAAATTCTGCCATGTCATGTTAGTCGAAGAACTAGGATGCACGGAATGATGATGGCCTTCGAGTATTTCATTTCGGTACAGGCATAGCCCATGGGAATTTCCCATGTTATTGATCGTTTTTCACTTTTCTCGCGCCATAGCTGTAAATCACACAAATCGTTGTGTATAGTGTGCATGCTTCAGTAATTAATTAGGGAGGAAACATGTTCACGCGGTGGAAGACAATTTGAAATGCATGTGTTGCGCCTCTATTCATTAAACATGATTTCCTACACATTCAGCAATTGTGTGGCACTGCACTCTCCTCGTGTGTGAGTGCTTGTTTTTCCGTATAGTACATTGCTATTTTCATCATGTACGGAAACATGCATCTAAAATTCTGCAGTGCATGCTTGATTTAATTAAATGAATGTTTAACAACTGAAGTGCTTGATGCGCGCATTCCGCGTATTTAGCGGGGAGATACGGAAGTGAAAATTGCAGCCCCGGTTGGTGTGGCTAATACATAGTAATCATGAGATGAAAAGCTTTCACTCAATTTTAGCCACCCATAAACACTCAAACCGCCTAATAAATGAAACTTCACTGTAATATGCCAGCTACATACATACATTCCTAAGTAGTTGTGTCACACCGCGCCACACTATACCGGATTCTTTAATTGTATTGAGGTGGCAACCCTCAGCTGTCAGCAACGTCTTAAAATTGTGCCATGGGCTCTTTTTTACTCATTCGTGTCAAGTAAATATCCGTGTTTATGTAATGTCACCCACGTCTATCATTTCTGTCTGAGGGCTATATACAAAATATATTATATATTATCGGCCCTGTTTAATCAGATGTAAACTGGAACCAATCAAAACATTTTTTTCTGTATCTTAAATACTCCTTTTACTTTCACCCTGAAAATCAATTTTAATTTGGTTCACATCCTTCTCCAAACCAACTTTAGGGCTGCTAAACGTATTTTTACTGTAAATATCGTTTGAGTGTATGCTATACTGTGCATACCTACTTAATGCCAATAAATTCTTATAAAAAGCAGCATATTCTACATTTTTGCTATTACTTTTTAGAGATATAGGTAGGTACACATAATATGAACACAACAACGAGCCAAAGTTGGAATGAGTTTTCATTCACGTCCCTACTAAAACCGCCCGACGAGGCACGAGTAGTCTGGGAACTTAAGCCTTTTTATGCTTTCCCCCGCACGTGTGCAACATTTTCAGCATAAGTTATATTTCAACCTTGGCTCTCTTCTGTTGTTGTTATATCTTAACTGCAAATCGTCTCCGGAAGAATTTCTTCAAGAAGACTAACTAGGTGGAATTATGGTATTGGATTAGGATTATATATCCTTGTTACCTATTACTGCAATCTATGCTCTGCTTTTTTATTTGACACGACGAATGGTAAGCTGGCTGGTGCACGCGCCGAGAGCGCAGGTAGATTTTGGTTACCAACAATGGAAATGCAGCTTGAACATCATAATGAGCATGAAAACTTTTGCTTTCCGGGAAAATAGGAAATAATGCCCCCACCTGCTGTTTGCTACAAGGCTTAATGCCCCATGATATTGTAAGGTAGGCTGGGAGACTCCATTGGATGTTCCCATTAAAGGGTTTGATTTAATATTTTATGCTCACTTAAGGAACATTCGTAATTGTCATCCCTGTCGCGTCTCTCATTGTGTTCCCCCTTTCAGTTTCCATTAAAGGTTGAACTATTTTCCAATTAAATTAGCTAAAATTTGTGAAGGTAGCAGTAATATTTGTATTTTGTACTTACTTGTATCGTTGAGCCGGAACATCAATACTCTCTGCAGAGTTGTTGAATGTCCATCGGAAATGGACTTTGGGGGGATTTGCATCTACGTCACAACTTATATTGGCGTTTTCTAGTTTGGCCACTCCATGAACTCGCATTTGGTTGGGGCGACATGCAGGTGCATCTGAATGGTGGGGCAAAACAAAACAAATGGTTAGAGTTCCGAAGACTTGTAAGAAAGCGGTTACCTACATATTGCATTTGATATGACATGATTTTTTCAAACTTATTTTTTCATCCAAACTTACACAAAACGTCCAAAGGAAAAGGTTCGCTAACCCCTTCCCCTTCCGAGTTCCTCCCAATGCATGTGTAATTTCCTGCTGACAGTCTTGTCACCTTCTGTAAAACTAAACTTTGGTTTGTCATAATCACTCCTGCGCTGATGTTATGGACCAGCGGCTTATCCTGTATGAAAAGAGACATTTAAAAAATGATGTCTTAAGTTTAGTTCCTGCTCCCATGAAAAATGCAGGAAAATAAGCAGGGAAGAATCATTGTCAGAGAAATTGAAAGTGAGTAGTGAGCGTTTATATATTCCAGAGAGACAATTTTCCTCCCCGTCGCCTTCACTTCTAACGGTTATCCTGTCTGCCGCACAAAACAGGTTGATGTCAAAAGATTTGGCAAGTAAAGTTCTCCAGCTATAAGTAACTGGGTACTGCATTCGGGTTATTCTAAGAAAACTAAAATTCTAACTGTCATCGTCTCTTTCTCTCAGAAAAAAAATATTACAAAAATCCTAAAGCTGACTTATGAAAAAATAATTTGTGGTAGAAAGACAGGGTGAAGAGGAGACAGATGGCATCGCATCAACGACAAAACAGTCAACCCAAGCTGTCTTCCAAACAACTCCATTATAAATATCAAGTCACTACCTAATTCGAAAGGAGCTTGAAGAACAAATGTATTAACTCTGGAATAGAAGTAGGTGAAAGCTAGAAAAAACTCAAGCTAAAGAAAGGATGCCCAAATCACCAGTTCAGTTATAATCATCTCACTTCTCTCCACCAACGCAATGACGTTCTTTTTCAAAACTTACATTGAGCCGCCAATCAACTTTGCTGACAGGCGGGTTAGCATCAATGATACAGTCAAAATAGACATCTGAGCCTTCCTTTATGTGATCCCCACTTAAGGAGGAACCCAGTTTGAGATGAGCTTCTGGCAAATCTACATGGGAAAAAAGAATCGAATGATTAATTATTTACTGGCATATTTTTCAGATGGGTACTTACGGAATTCAATTCAGAATTCACTCAACCAGCTTTAGAAACTAAACTGAGCTAGTCACGTTTTTCTTACCAAACAAGTCAAGAAGCCAGAATTTAACAAATGCTTAATTGCAATTAAAATTATTTTCCCATGTTTTGGAAACAATTATATAAAATCATCATCACATTCTATCATCTTCAATTTATTGCGTAACATTCAATTATTTTAATTTGGTTCACGTTTTGGTATTTTCGTATTCGATCGATCTGGTAAATTGTAATAATGGTTTTTCCGTTTGTGCTTAGGAACTGCCATGGCCCATATACAAGTACGTTCATGCACGCACACTATGTATTAGAGAAGATTGGGAAGGGAAACCTAGTGCGAAATATTTTTTCCACGCTCAACAATAAATAAATATCTCCCGACTCATCAATCTTTCCCCGCATTGCATTCAACCTAAAGCGCACATAATGAACTCGAGGAAAATTTGAAAGCACGCCTTGGTTCAAAAGAAAAGGAAAAAGGGAGACAAAAAATTGCAACATTTTTAACAAAAAAAGAGAGAGAGAAACTACTACCATCACATCACTAGTCCCACTCTTCCTTTTTCCTAAGAAAAAAAATGTAGGAGCGATCATCATGAAAGATGCCCATCTGAATATCGATGAAGTACACTTGAAAAGCGAATAAATGGGAATTTAGGAAAGCGAATGGGAGAGAAAAAGCAAAATGCAGAAAAAAAGAAACGGGAATACAGTTAAAAAGTTCCAAGAAAGGGAAAAGCGGAGGGAAAAATTTGTGTAGTAAGGTCACGAACGACCTCATTTTTGCCCCTCATTATACACAACACGACACATACCCTTCTCGTGCTTCACTTACTCAAGTTAACACAACAGGAATAAATATAATCGGGAGGAGCAACAACAGCAACAGCGTCAATGAACAAGGGGGCTGCCTGGATGGAGTGAATGAATGAAGGATGGAAATAAGTGAAAAGGGAAGGAAGATTGTAAAAGACAAGAAAAAATTTCCGTATCAAATCGCCTGCCTCTTCGTCCTCTTTCCTTTCATGTTTTGCGCTCTATATCTCCCTGGGAAAAATTATATATGAAGTTTGCTGCTCGATGCCTTTTCTTTTCTTTCAAAAAAAATTTATTCCACTCTGCACTCCGAATTATTTGGAGACAGAGACACGCTCACTTTGACAAATTTTGCGAGATGGGGAAAAGAGTAAAACTTTTTTATTCTCGTCCCAATCCAATGTTACGTAATTGGCTAAACATGCATGAATGCCAACTTGTTTTCTTTCTTTGGATTTGCAACTCTGTTTTTCTCTCTCAAACCGGGCAACGGATTCATTGGCTTCTCGGCTTTTCAATGGATTCATTGGTTTTAAAGCTTGCAATAAAAATGACTCCAGCACACATCGGAATGGAGTGAAGCATACAAAGTTTTTATTACTGTGTTCCAGCCAGTCTACTACTAACATACTTAAGTTTAAAGCCGGGAAGCCCGAAACCAAACAAAGGAAAAAAAATAATGATAATGACAGAGAAACAACCAAAATGTGTCTATGGCTTTCTCGAAGACAAAAAATATGTAACTTTGTTAAAAAAAAACACTGACTTGACTTATACATGCTTACATGCTAGGAAAGCTAGTAAAGTGATAGTGTAGCATACTTAACATATGTTTACTTTTTTGTGTCTTTTCCCCTATAATAAAATTTTAGATGCATTTGCATATATATCAATTGGAAGTAAACGATTTGGTTAAAGCAGGAAGATATTTTTTCGCCTTTGCTATATTACCCGTTACGCCAACCCTTTGTACTTGTGAAGAAAAACGGAAGGGAAACAAAAAATTGGCAAAATAACCTCGTGACAAAGAAAAATTGCCAACATACGAAGGATTTCATTTGTGTTCCAGGAACAAAAACGTAGTATGGAGTAAGCACGAAGGGAAAACGAATCAAGGGAAAAGGACAGCCTTATAAACCAGCCATGGTGGGAATATCATGGTGGCAAAGACGAGAAAAAAGGAAAAGGGAGAATACGTGAGTTGATTTATCTTGCTTTCCCCTCTTGTTTTATATAGTGAAGTGTGGTAGGTTCGTATAATAATAGGGAAGAGGAGAAAAGTAATATAACAAAAGAGAGGGAGCTAGATCTTAGTACTTAATGGGAAAGGGGAAACGCCAACCAAACTAGTCACTTGGCTTTGTAAAATTAAAGGAGCTCGTCTTTAACCTCATCTCATCTCCAGTGTGTTTGTCCCATATTACAGTTGTCTTGTATTTTGTGGGTACCTCAGCCAGCGAAAGAGATTTTTTCCTTGACATGTGAGATAGGATAGGATGAGGATGATGATGATGCCTTGTATGCCTTTTCTTAATTTAAAGCTTACACCAACCACTTTTACCTACATCCCTTGTCCAACTCATCTCATCTCTCTCTTGTCGTCCCTTGACATCCTCCACAAACTTTACATTGTATTTACTGAACTACTACAAGAGGAAAATGAAAATGCGGAGTTGTTTTATTTCCCATGTAATACCCGAGGAAAAGGACTTTCACCCCGTTTGTAGATTGAAAATATTTGGAAGAGGAGTAGGTAGGCACTACTGCAGGATACGACCATGGTTTCGATATTTACAACGAATGTCTAAAATGTGGAAGGTTTTTGGCTTTCTTCAAGGAGGGGAAAAAGATCAAATGAAGGAAACCCGTCATTGTTTCATTTCATCTTTTGTTATTCCAATTTATGCCCTTCATCCCTGGGTTCGTTTTGTCCAAGAATTTAAATAACAAATTCCTCGTTTAACCAACTGCTTCTCTTTGGAGTCCTTTGGCAAAAGGACCCTTTCATTTAACAAAGCACGTGTGCCAGTTTTAGTTCAATAAGGAGTTGAAAGTAAAGAGTAAAATATGTGCTGTTTAGAATGTTTTTTTGAAGAAGCAATAACGTCTTGGTCAATAACAATAGGTGGGATGTGTACATGTCTTGATATTTATTTAAAAGATTATTTGAAGTTTGTAGTTTGGACTTTCTTTATGTATCCCTCGTTTAACCATTTTTCTTCCTAATAACAAAATCAAGCTGTTTTCTCTTGTTTTCTTAAGACAATTTTCTTTACTTTGAAGTTTTTTCTCGATCAAGAAAGAAAAAAAATATTTTTGATGAAAGTAAGTGTACTTGAAGTACAATTGATGTAGGTTCTTTCTAGATCAGCAACAATAATCCAAACAAAATTATATGAAGGCATACCAATTTATTTATTCGCAAGCAAATACAAATGCAAATATTCTGTAAGAAAGATTAAACTGAATACTTCGCAAATTCTATTGAATGGCCAATACATAGAATTTTAAAATGTGGGCCAACGCTAGATGAAAGCTAAGTAATGTGATGATGATTTGATTTGTACTTGCACTGTTTATGTATATTTAAAAAAAAAAAACAATCCAAAAAATTCAATTTAATTTTGCCCTACATTCAAGTTTTTTCAATACAAAAAGCATGTTTGATTAGTTGGTTTCCAGCTCACGAAGAGTTTACTTTAGGAAATCCAAAAATAGTAGAAACTTTCTAAAAGTAAATATTCATGTTTCTCAAAACAAGTAAAATGAAAATGCTCCACTTACACTGTACTTGTAAATCCCAGCCATCATCCAGGACTTTACTGGGAATGATTGAATTTTCAGCCCGGCACAGTAAATACTTGCCGGAGTCCTCCTTTCTTGGAATGAAAGACAAACTGCTTCTCGTCGCGTTCCCATTATTTGCCGTCTGCAAAAAAAGAGAAGAAAACAAGAAATGTAATATGTGATGCTGATACTTAGGTAGGTTAGATACCATTGATAGGTACATAAATTAGTTCAACAGATGTACGTGCTAACGACATGACAAATACTTAAATATACATAAAATACAAGAGTAACACACTTTTCGTCTCCCCACATTTTCTCCTACACAATCCGGAAGTCTTCCTTGATAATTTATGAATCAATATAAGCTACAAAGAACGCATTAAGTACAATTGCTCGTGAAAGCTTAGAAAACTAGCAAGGAATGGATTTTTAATGACTTTCCCCACTTTCTTCTAGCCATGTATTAAACATATGTACATACATTCAGGAGAGAGTACCACGGGTAATATATATGATGGTGGCATTCCATCAGCCTCAAATTTCACAGTACATTAGTCATTCACTTTCAATCAAGACAAGTCGCGTTTTTTGCTAGTTACCCGGTTGGAAAACAAACGCACCCAAAATTCATAGTGGGGAACTAGCCATCTTGGAGCATATAGTTTAACATTGGAGCAGACAAACATAATTTATTAGCACAAAAAGCTCAATTCCAGGTACACACGTGAAGGTAACGAAAGTTTGACTTGACTCCAACCGTAGCAGTCTGTCGAGGACATTCATAATTTATCAGACTCGGGAAAAGAAAAAAAGAAAAGGAAGAAACTTTTCTCAGAATATTATTAGTTGTGATACTTTCCAGAAAACCTGCTATACACGAAAATATTCCCTAGACAAGACAGATGTGAATCATCGTTATGATACGTAAGTAAGTGAATAATATGGCTAACAGAATCTGAGCCAGGTACCTGCCGACCTGAACCTAATCATTAAAAATCTTCCATCGCATATATTTCTATGTATAACGTATCTGGCTGGGTTGCATTGTTCCCATTACAAAATTGTTTTAGCCTATTTCCCATGATTCCGCAAAGAATTTGAGCTTTTTCCCACTTCATTCTATGAAACTTACTGCAACTCGTCTTCCCCCAAATTTTCTAAAATAACATTTCCTAGCTCGAATTAGGCTGCTTATTTTCCTTAACAAAGTACATATTTCAAACTTTCACTTTTCCCCTTCTCCTTTTCTAGCTTGTCCAGGTTTTCCTACTTACTTTTTTAAAGTAAAGTTTTGAGCGAGCATGGGTGTGATTATACGCTTGTTGTGATTCGGGATTAACTTTCTTATAAACTTTTCAATATAGTTAAGACATAGTTTCATTATTCATAATGGGACGACCCTGACGGATGGCTTGGCGTGGGATTCCATTGTTAAAACTGATTTTGGGCTCGGCACTAATTTTCTTATTTTTCACTCTTTCACAACCAGTACTCAGGAAATGGTTTGAGCTGTGCGATGAGTGTGAAACAAGCTTGAATGTTTTAAGAAGGTCGCGGTTTTTTCCTTTACCGTAGCTCAGAAATTTTTGCTCTCGTCTGTTTTCCCATTCAGAACTGATACTCCTATTGAAAATCCTGTTATGGAGTGGGGTACGGAACTTTGCTAATGAATATTTAATCATGCTTGTCATGACGTTCCCTATCCCCTAAGTCTTCTTTTCCCTTCTTCTCCCTCCTCGAAAAAAGTTTCTATGTGGGTAAAATGCATAAAACTAGTTATTAGATCCGAGTCATCATCATACATTATGCAAGTCAGAGAACAAGAGCTCATAAAAATGCATTTTGCTAATTCAGTCTGATTTTCGCAACTTTCTTTCTTCGCCCATCCCAGGAATTCTAATTTCCGCTAACTTACCATGAAACTACCCTAGTTGCTCTGGAAAGTTTAAAATAAAATTAGGCCAGGGATTCGTAATAATTTTCACTGGGAAGTTTTCCCTACAACTGCATTATTTTAGATGATCCGCCAATTTCCTTCATTTTGGTATCGTTAGCAGAAAAGTAATGGGCTAATTTAAAATTCTCCAAATAGGACATGACTCCTTAGCCATTCCACAAAGTTTGTTCGTTTATGTGTATAAAGCAGTTCATTAAAACTTGACTTTATGCATCATCATCCATAATCTATACTAAATTATTTTGAAAAATGAAGCCCCAGTCTTGCTCATCCTTTCAAAGCATCAAAAAGTAATTGCACAATTTCACGCTTCAGGTTACATCATAATTTTCTAAGAAATTAGTTACAAAAAAATGTGATTTTAAAAAGTGTAGCAATCCATTTTCCACTTACCGTCTCTTTCGTAGTTTCCAGTCGTCGTTCATCCAACCACCAAGTGATGTGAGCAGGTGGCCTTGAACCTATTGATTGACACAATAGCTCATACTTCTTTCCTGCTGTCATGTGAATATGACTGCTCTTCCCCAAGATTGTCACATCGATTGGACTGACTGTAATTGCACAGAAAAACACCTCATATTAATTAATTTGATACTCAAATTGACAAATTACTACTGATAAGGTTAATTTAAGAATTACTTTTTGACTTTTCAGCAATTAACTAAATTAATTACTGAAAATAAACTCCTGAATTGAGGTACGTTCAAAAATAGATTATATAAAATAATACAAGCCTTAATATTGTATCACAGCATGTGGATAAAGCAAAGCTATAAACATTTGTTTTGTCGTCTTGCGATGATCATGAACTTTTTGTCTTTGCCACTGATTTCCCCCTCCGTATTTTTAGTGTTTTCTTTGATTCTCCAGGAAAAACACTTGATTCCACAGGAATGATCACGTTTATTGTGTTTTAAGTCTGGAAGAGAAAAGGGGAAGGGGAGAAGATTTTTCAGGACAGGAAAGGGAAATGAAGATATAAAATCGTAAACTTCGGAACGCTCCCAGAATTTTCTTTCCGTCGGTGGCCATAAAACGAAGAGACAATAAATACCTACAACGCTAGTCTAAAGACTGGCTCATTCCTAGACGAAATGCCATCAGAAATAGAGCCAGTTAATGTCAGTAATGAGGGACAATAACATGTGTATTAATTTGGAAACCTGGGCCTCCCTCCCTCCACCACCGTACAGTATTTCCACTTCCTTTTTTCCAAACGAAGCAGGAATGCGATTGCAATGCAGAAAAGCTAATATCAAACCGTAAGCCGTTCACGTTCACACAGAATAAAATATAATTTAGGAATGCGACAATACCTTCCCTTCCCTTGTGCGTATCCCCACTGCATCCGTCCCCAGAAACTCAAAGATATGTATGCAATTAAAGGAATACTTAACAAAGCAAAATGAAATGAAGGGGGAATACTAACCAAAACAGAAAAGGGGAAACTGGAAGAAAATTGTGGAAGAAAGCACAAAAATCACTATCATGAGTTGCACTGCTCAGGATAAAAATACGCCACGCCAGCTCAACTGTCCCCATTTAACCTGCCCATGGAGAAATACAAACATTGCCTTTGTCGTCTTTCGTACCTAACTAAAAATAATAGAAAAAAGTCAATCCAAGAAATGGTAATCTAATGCGGTTTTTTTGACAAAAGAAAACAATCCTTTTTTTAGTGGGGAGAAAGAGAAAGACAAAAAAGTATCTTATGAAAGCTTAAGACAAACAAAATGAACCCCGAGCTCAATACACAGTTTGTTCATTGCAGTTGTAGAGTGCTGGGAACTCAGATAAATGGGCATGGTTTTTTTTCATTTGGAAAAAAACCCGATGCCCTCATGAATGTGCATGTGCTGACGACAAGGAAATGGGAATCACGAACAAGAAAATCTTCACGAAAAACAACTTAAGAGAAAAAACGAAACCACATGCACAATTATTTTACAGTTATAAAAGCTATATAGCTTATAACATACTCACCACGGCTTCTCATTTCATGACCAAACATACATATTACATGTGACTACCTAAATATACATCTCCTTCCAATGTTTACAACCAGAAAGGTTAAATAAAATATACTTCCAGTGTAAGAAGAGAAAGGGAATCACAGCAACTTTACTATTTTCTCTTAAGTCAAACCAGCAGATTAGTAAAAGTCTCATGAATGCTCTCATGCACACTCAGCAACCACCGCCACCGCCATACAACTTACCAACATCACTATTTTTTTCCATCCAATGTTTCAACAACAGCCGAGAAGAGCAAAGCAGACAGAAACTGTGCAAAAAAGCATTAGAGCGGTTTCAGTCCTAGTATCCAATCCACATCTTAGGTTTTTAGAGAAACCTCCTAATACTTCCCAGAGAAAGGTCCCTAATATCCCATGAATTTAGAAGAAGACACGAAAAGCCCACCGCTGATACTTAAAAAAAGTAGAAGGAAGACCAAAAAATAAAGTACAAGTAAAGATGAGAGAGACTCCGGGTAATAACCTCGGAAGAAATCAGGGAATAGAGAAGAAAAGACTTGGTCAATTTCCTTTCTTCAAAGGAAATAATTTTTAATAGGGAAAGCAGTGAAATTGAAATTTTTAAATCATACACAAGTCATGAATCGAAT
>JAQGAI010001936.1:0-13389 GCA_034696905.1 Lepidocyrtus violaceus
TATGACTGGGTTTGGGTGACCGTTGGTCTCTGCCCCGTCACGGGCTCGGTGCCTGTTCGTGCGTGTTCTGAAACCGGTGTGGGTTTACCATCCAACACTCCCGACTCATACAGAACCTGGTCTGCGGACTGTGGCAGCTTCAACGCTGGCTCGAGTGTGTGCTGAGCAGTTTGTGTTTGTGGCTGTGGGAAATCTTGTGTTGGGACCGTGGTTTCCAGCTGATAGCTCGACTGGGTTTCCGCCACGGAGCGTGGGGCTTGTATGCTTATCATGGCTTTGTCCTCAGTGTCCGCCGGTTTCTGGGGTGTGAAGGTCTCTGGGGAATCGTATAACTGAGTTTGAGAAACTGTCGGGGTTTGGCCCGTCACGGGCTCCGTGGCTGTTCGTGCGTGTTCTGAAATCGGTGTTGGTTTACCCTCCAACTTACCCGATTCGTACAAGAGCTGGTCGGAAGACTGCGGAAGCTTCAGACCAGGCTCGAGTGTGTGCTGAGCAGTTTGTGTTTGTGGCTGGGTGAAATCGAGTGTCGGTGTAGTGGTTTCCAGTTGGTAGCTTGACCGTGTTTCCGCCACGGGGCGGGCGGACTGCATGCTCACACTGGCTGTTTGTGGAGTGTCCGTGGCTGTAGGGATAAGATCTTGTGGGGACTCGAGGGTTAGTGGGGACTGGCTAATGGTTATGGTATCGTGTGGGGTCTGAGTTATGGATGCGGACTGTGTCTGTGGCGTCGTTTGTTTCGCGAGAGTTGCCGGGATTTCGCCGGCAATGGTTTCGGTGACCACGTTGGGCGTCATGCTGGTGTAGCCGAGGGTGGCCGTTTCCGTCTGCTGCTCTGGGGTGGTCAGTGGGACGGTTCCGGTGAGCTGGGTTGATTCTCGAACTTGATACGCGGATTGTTCGGAGATCTCCACCGAGCCGGTGGCGGGAGTGGGTTGAGCGGGATGTTTGATTTTACTCACGGTTTCGAGGGTCTCTTGCATGGACTGTGTGCCGGATTGGATGGCGGCCTCCATTCTTGGGGTAATTGATTCTGGAGCTATTCTGCCAAAGTCTTGAAGCTGAACTTGCTCCTCTGGAATTAGCTCTGAGGATTGTTGGGTAATGGATTCGGGGAGGATCTTTGCACTCTGCGGGGTCTCCAACTGACCTGGCTTGAGTGATTCGTAAGGAACGGTGTCTTGGGTGGAGACACCGTGAACTTGATCTTGATGTAGCTTGGCTGTAGCCGGTGAAGGGCCTTGAGTGACCAGTGGGGTGGTGCTGTCCAGAACTTCGTATTCGGAAGTTCCGGTTGTTGGTCTTCCCTCAGCTATGGGGACAGACTTGGCCGTTTCAGTCGGGACGAACTTCTCAGGATAGAATTTTTCCTCTTCAATGAACACCTGCATTTCGGCTTCAATCGTCGCTTGCTTCTCGTGAAGCTCCTTGGGCCGCTTCTTTTTCCGGATTTCGACCACCTCCGTCTTGGCTGTGACTGTTAGCTCAAGCGGTTTTTCCTCCTCTTCAGGCACAAGTTCACCTTTGACCTCCTCTACTGGAACCTCCGGAGATTTGTACTCGACCGGGGCCTCCTGAACAGCATCGGCTTTGTGCTTCTTTTTCTTTTCGATCGTTTCCTCCACCTTGATTTCTTCGACTTTCTGAGGCTTCGGCAATTCTGGCTTTTCCTCGGGAACGATCTCCCCCTCCTGGTCCTGAGGAGCTACTTCCGGAGATATGAATGCTATTTCTTTCTCCTGCGGAGCGTCTGCCTTCATTTTCTTCTTCTTTTCAACTTTCTCTTCCACTTTTTCCTCCACCTTTTTAGTTTCCTTTGGCTTTGGAGCCTCCGGCTGTTCCGGGGTTACTTGAGGAACCTCTTCCTTGGGCGCCATCTCGGGAGAAACGAATTGAATTTCTCTTTCCTGAGGGGTCTCGGACTTTTGCTTTTTCTTCTTCTCCACCACCTCCTCAACCGTCGTCACTTCCTTTGGTTGAGATTGCTTCGGCTGCTCAGGGGTTACCTCCGGCTTTTCCTCTTCTTTTGCCAATGCTTCCGGTGACATAAACTTCACCTCTCTTTCCTGTGGAGTTTCTGTCTTCAACTTTTTCTTCTTTTCTACTTTCTCTTCTGGCTTTTCTTCAACCTTTTCTTTTGGCTTTGGAACTTCCGGTTTCTCCTGAGGTATTTCCCCCTCCTGTTCTTCAGGAGCTAACTCAGGCGTATGGAATTTTATTGGTGCTTCTGAAGGAGCATCCGCCTTTTGCTTCTTCTTCTTTTCAACTTTCTCCTCAACCTTTTCAACGGGTTTCTTTGGCTTTTGGACTTCCGGTTGTTCTGTAGGAATTTCTCCTTCTTGTTCCTCGGGAGCCGCTTCTGGAGTGTAGAACGGCATATCTTCTTCCTGTGGGGCTGCCGCTTTCATCTTTTTCTTCTTTTCAACTTTCTCCTCAAATATTAATGCCTCCTCCGGTTTAGCTTCCGGTTTCTCTGGTGTTTCGGCAACTTGTTCTTCAGCTTGAGCTTCAGGGGAAATAAACTTGACCTCTCTTTCCTGTGGAACAACAACTTTTTCCTTTTTCTTCTTTTCCACTTTCTCTTCCGGTTGTTCTTTCTCCTTTGGCTTGGGCCCTTCAGGTTGCTCTGGAGGAACGTCGCCCTCTTGCTCTGCGGGTGCCACTTCCGGAGTGTGGAATTTTATGGGTGTTTCCGAAGGCGCTTCTGCTTTTTTCTTCTTTTTCTTTTCAGTCACTTCCTCCACAGTTTCTTCAACTTTCACTTTGTCCTTCGGCTTGGGCGCCTCCTCCTCTGGAATAATTTCGCCAGGCACTTCCTCCGGTTGAACCTCCGGAGAAATGAAAGGTACTTCAGCTTTCTGCGGCGCCTCAGCCTTCTTTTTCTTCTTTTTCACAGTGGTTTCTTCAACTGCGGTTATTTCCTTTTCCGGTTCCTTGGGGGTCTCCTTCAGAGGCTCATTCTCTTCTTCCATGGCTTCTGGAGACACAAACAGAACGGCTGTGACTTGATCAACGGCGACCTTCTTCTTCTGCTTTTTCTTTTCTACGGTCATCTCCGCTTTGATGGTGACCTCAATTTCGTCTTTGGGCTTGGGAGCCTCAACGACCTCCTTCTTTGGCTCCTCTTTAACCTCTGGCTTGGCTTCCGGTGACACAAACTCAATTTCTTTCCCCTGTGGGGCTTCAGCTTTTTCCATCTTTTTCTTTTTGGCTGCTTCCTTCGGAGCTGGTTTTTCTTCAGGAACTTCACCTTCCTTTAGTGGAACCTCGGGCGCGGGTTTCGGAGCTTCTTCTTCTACTTCCTCTGGCTTCTCAGGTTGAACGAATATTTCTTCCGGAACCTCTGCATCAGCGGCTTCATCCGGTTTAGGCTCCTTCGTTTCCTTTACAGGTTTCTCCTCCCGCTTTTTCTTTGGCTTCTTATCCTTCTCAACTTTCTCCTCCTCTATTTTAACTGGGAGTTCACCTTCCACCTCTTCCGGTGCTGTTTCGGGTGACACAAACCGAATATCTTCTTGCTGGACTGCGTCAGCCACTTTCTTCTTCTTCACTTTGCTTACTTCCACTTTCTCCTCTAGCTTTTCCGCTTTGATTTCAGGTACAACTTCCGGTTTCAAATTTTGGGGAACTTCCTCCACAGGCAAGGCAGTTGGGGACACAAACTCCACCTCTTTTTCCATCGGAGCGTCGGCAACTTTCTTCTTCTTTTTCTTCTCTTCTGGCTTGGCCGCTTCTTCCACTTTTGGCTTTACTTTCTCCTCGGGCGTTTCAACCGGCTTCACAATTTCCTCAGGAGCTGCCTCGGGCGACACAAATTCCATTTCTTTCTCTTGAGGAGCGTCTCCCTTTTTCTTCGTCTTCTTAACTTTTTTGACTTCAACTTCCTCTGTAATCTCAACAGTTTCTGTAGGTTTGGGTTCCTCAGGCTTATCAGGCTTCTTTTCTTCAACCTCTCCAACTATTTCTGCAGCTGGAGCTTCAGGAGAAACAAATTTGATTTCCCTTTCCTGTGGAACATCCACTTTCTCTTTGGATTTCTTCGGCTTCTCTTCCACAGGCTTGTCCACCTTCGGCTTCTTTTCTTTGGCGGTCTCTTTTTCTTCCACCGGAGCAGCAGCCTCCTCCTCAACGTGCTTTCCAGGAGATACAAACTGAACAGCTTCCTCTTGGGCCGCATCACCCTTTTTCTTCTTTTTAACCACCTTCGTCTTTTCAGTTTCTTCTGTGACCACTGGCTGGATTTCCACCGGTTTCTCTACTTCCGGTACAGCTTCCTCGGCGATGGGAGCATCTGGCGACTGGAACAAAATGTCTTTCTCTTGTGGGGCTTCACCCTTCTTCTTCACCTTTCGGGTTTTCACTTCCTCCACCTTTTCTTCCTCTGTGGGCTTGAATACTAACGGAGTTTCCTCTTTGGGAGCTTCAGGTTTCTTTGGCTCCTCCACCTCCACCGGACGTGCTTCCGGTGACATGAAGTGAATCTCTTGCTCTTGGGGAACTGCGGATTTGTCTTTGGGTTTCTTTACGGTTTTTCTTTCAAGCTCCTCGATTTTCGGTTTGGAGGGTTTCTTCTCTTCAGGAACCTCCTCGGAAGCCTCAGTCGGAGTGAAATATTTGACGGGCTGCTCCTGACCTTCATCTTGAACGGCTTTTGCAAACTCCTTAACTTCCGGGAGTTCCTTTTCCTTCGGTTTTGGCTTGGTCTTTTTAACCTTGTGGGGTTCCTCTTGCTCCAAAACAGTCTCAGGAATTTCTTCAGGTACCTCCTCCTCAGGAACCAATGCCTCCGGCGTCAGGAACTCAATTTCTCCTTCCTGTGTAGCCTTCTTCTTCTTCTTAACTTTCTTTTCAATCTCAACCTTAACTTCTTCCTCTTCCTTGGGCGCAGGCTCCACTTTCTTGGCTTCTTCGACAAGCTTCTCGGGGGACTTAAACTGGACCTCCCTTTCCTGCTGGACGTCCACCACCTCCTTTTCCACGGGAGCGGTGATATCAGTTTCCTCCTCCTTTTCAGCTTCAGTCACAGGCTTATCATCCACGGCATCCGGACGCTTCTTCTTTCTAACTTTCTTGGCCTCGGCAGCCTCTGCCTCGGGTGCTTCGGGAGAAACAAATTCGATATCTTTTTCTTGTGGGATGTCAGCCACCTCCTTTTTCTTACGGGGTTTCACATCCTCATCAGCCTTCTTTGGAGCTGCAGAGGGCTCTTCCGGTTTTAACTCCTCTTCCTCTGCTGCTGCCTCAGGAGATACAAATTTTATATCAGCTTTCTCCGCAGCTTTGGTTTTCTTCTTCTTTTGCTTCGCTTCCGGTGACTCTTCCTTAACATCCGGCTTGGGGATTTCTACTTTCTCCGCGGTTATCTCAGCCTCGGCTTCTTCTTCCTGATAAGCATCCGGAGATTGATATTCCATCCCGGGTTGCTGCTCAGCCTTCTTTTTCTTCTTGATCTTTTTGGTGACTTCTTCTTCAACGACCTCCTCCACCTTCTCAGGCGACGGCTTCTTTGGCTCACCCGGTTTCTCTGGAGCTTTCACTTCCTCCTCCTCCTCTTCAAATGCGCTAGGGGTCTTCCATTTGATCTCCTTTTCTTGTGTCACATCAGACTTATCTTTGCTTTTCTTTATTTGGCCGAGGTCTTCCGAAGGTCTCTTTTCCGGCTTGGGCTTATCCTTAATTTCCCCTTCTTGCTCTTCCTTTTCAGCAGTCGGGGAAATGAATTTGACTTCAGTGTCCTGAGCCATTTCTTCCTTTGCTTTCTTCTTCTTGACTTGTTTTACTTTGGCTGGTTCAACAGTCTCTTTTTGGGTTGGGAGGGACGCAATGTCCTCCACCGTTTCGGGGACTTCTTCCACAGGAACTTCCTCCTCAGTCGCAATAGCTTCGGGAGTGACCATTTCAAACTCCTGATCTTTCACAGCATCCGCCTTCTTCTTTTTCCTAACGACCTTCTTCTCCTCCTCTTCGGTGAAAACATATTCCAGCGGTTGATCAGGCTGAGGCAACTCCAGTTCTCCGGCCACCTGCTGCGTCCCCATATCTGCTGGAGCCTGCCATAAAATTTCTTGTTGTTGGGCGGCCGTCACCCCCTTTTCCTTCTTTTTGGGTGTGGGCTTCTCATAAACGACGGCGGGCTCGGCTTCCTTCTTGGGCGTCTTGGGGGAAGGTGCCCTAAGTTCTGGGAGGGGTATCTCTGGACCAAATTCCTCCACTGGCACTACCTCGTCCTCCTTCTTAGCCGCCTTCTTCTTTTTTACTTTCTTTGCTGGAGTGTCTTCCGGCTTATCTGGAGATACGAATTCAAGTGGGGCATCAAACGCAGCCTGGCTTTCTCGTCTTTCTGGGGCCACTTCCGGAGTGGGGCTTCCCTCCTTCTCAACAACTTCCTCGGTGATTTCCTCCACCTCCGGAACGATTTCAGGGGGGAGCTCTTCAAACTCCGAAAATTCTGGTTGGTCGACAGGTGCTTTCTTTCGTTTAGTTCTGGTTACCGTGACCTCCTCCTTCGTTGTGACTATCGTAATATCGGGGACCTTCTCCTTTTCTTTGACTTCCACCTTCGGAGCCTCCTCTTCATAGACGGCTGGAGTTTTCCAAGCAATGTCTTGCTCTTGTTGGACCTCCACCTTCTTCCCGGGTTTCTTTTTAATTACTTTCTCCTCAGACTTTTCTTTGGGACGAGGGGCCTTATCTTCCTCTGGAACCTCTGGAGCTGCCTCCTCCTCTTCCAACTTTAACGGACTGACAAATTTCATTTCAGAGGTTTGTGGAGCTTCTGCTTTCTCTTTTTTCTTCTTGGCTACTTTCTCCAGAGGCTCGGCTGGGGCCTTGGGAGCAGGTTTGGGCTTCTCCTTCTCCTCCACTTCCTCAGGTAGCTGCTCCTCTTCAGCTTCCGGAACGAAAACTGTCTGATCCTCCAGCTCCTCTTCGGCCTCTGCCTTGGGCTTCTTCTTTTTAACTTTCTTTTTCTCCTCCTTTTCAAGAGTGGTAAAGTCCACGTGGATTTCAGGCTGCTCCTTCACCTCCTTCGGGGCCTCCACCTCTTCTTCCAAATATGCCTCGGGAATCTTCCATTTCACGGTGGACTCCTGTTCCACTCTTACTTTCTCCTTGAATCTTCCACTTTCCGATGTGGATGACCGTCTGGAAGCCTTGCTGGAGTCTGTTTCCGGGGAAGTCGCCCGGGAAGAGTCTTTGGATGGAGCGGATGGGGATTGGAATTCAATCTCACCCGGTTTCTCCTTATCCGTTTTCTTCTTTTTCGTGATCTTAACTTTAGTCTCCTTTTCTGTGGTCTCCAAAACCAGAGGTTTGGCTTGGTCCGGTAGTTGCTCCACCGGAAGTTCTCCAGCCTGCTCCTCAGTAAACTTTTGAGGTGACAGGAAAACAATCTCCTGCCCTTGCACTTCAGCCGCTTTCTTCTTTTCTTTCTTTTTAGGTGTGACCTCCTCCTCGGGCTTCACCACCTTTTCCGGAATCTCTTTTGGAGCTTCTGGAGCCTCTTCAACATCCTCGGGAAGCTCCTCCTCTACATCAGTATCCGGGACAAATTCAGGGAGGACAAGCCCCACATCCTCTTCACCTTCCTTTGGCTTTTTAACTTTCTTTTTCCTTTTCTCCGCCTCCTTCGGAGCTTTATACTCCAGAGGAGTGTCCAGGTCTATTTCAGGCTTTTTGGGCTTAGGTTGAGGAACCTCCTCCGCCAGATAGGCATCAGGTGTCTTCCACTTTATAGTACCTTCGTGAGTTGCCGATGACTTTTCCTTTATGCTCCGCGAGCTTTCTGAGGATGAGGATTTCCTTGAAACGGAAAGGGAGACGCTGTGGGACACGTCCGATTCTGGGGATGTTGCCCTCGAATCATCCTTCTTGGGCTCGAGTGGCACACCCTCCGGTGTGGTTTCCGCTTCCTCCTTCCCACCCTTCTTTTTTATCTTTCGCTTCGCCACTTTCTCCTTTTCCTCCACTGACTCTTTGTCCCGCGGTTTGAGTTTGAGCTCAGGTTTCTCTTCTTCCGGCTCCCCTTCAACGTCTTCTGTGAAGGTGGATGGGGAATAAAATTTCATTTCCCCGGTTTGCTCCTCCACAACTTTCTTTTTCTTCTTCCCTTCTGGGGCTTCCTTTTCCTCTGGCTTTTTCTTAGGAGCCTTCGTTTTCTGAGGCTCCTTCTCAGCAACATCTTCCTCCGGAATGTCAACTTTCTCCTCGGGCAACTCCTCCTCAGGTAGCTCCTCCTCCACGGGTTGATCTACTTCATCTTCCTTTCGGAGCTTGGCCTTCTTAACTTTCTTTTTCACGACTTTTTCTTCCTCATGTTTGAACACAAGCTCAATGTCAGGCTCTTCGGATTTCTCCTTAACCACTGTTGGGACCTCCTCCTTGACATATGGTTGAGGCGTTCTCCACTTCACACTCCCTTCCTGTGTAACCGAAATCTTTTCCTTGATGCTGCGGACGCTTTCGGAGGTGGAGGACTTCCGGGAAAGTTCTCTTAAGGAGTCTGATTCGGGTGATGTAGCCCGGGAATCATCTTTAATCGGAGTTGACATTTCCTCCTCTTCAGTAGGGACTTCACCTGGTTGTTTCTTTTTCTTTTTGATAATTTTCTTCCCGGCATCTGTGGGAAGTTCCTCCACCTTATCTTCTTCTTCTGTTGGGGCTTCCGTCGGCTTTTTCTTCTTGACAGTGCGCTTTTGAGGGGTTTCTGAAGGCTGTTCCTCCTCCCCTGGAGCCTCCTCCACTTCAGGGCTGACAAACTCAATAGGCTTTTCTCCCTCTACGACTTTCTTCTTTTTCATGAACTTTTTCTTGGGTACTTCCGGTTGGAGTTCTTCCTCTTCTTCGCCCTCCACAACTTCGACAACAACTTCCTCAATTCCCTCCCCACTTCCTTCGATTTCATCACCGATGTCTGGGGAATCAAAGTAGATGCCTGTGCCGCTGACAGCTTCCGTTCTCCTTTTCACGACTTTCTTTATAACTTTCTTTTTTATAACCTTTTCAGACGGAACAGTCTCATCTGGCATTTCTTCTGAAGGCGCCACCTCCCCTGATATTTCCTCCGGTCTCATTTCTGGAGACAGCCACTGGACTTCTGATGGCTGCTCCACATCGTCCTTTCCTTTCTTCTTCTTAATTGGTTTCTTTGTTGTTGGCTTATCTCCCGGCTTTGCTTTCTCTTCTGGAGCTTCATCTTCTTCCGGTTGAGACTCCGGAATTTGAAATTCAATTGGTTTCTCGGTAGCCGTATCAGCGAGCTCCTTCTTTTTCTTCACCTTTTTATCTTTTGGGGCGACGACCACTCCATCTTTTTGTGGAATCTCCTCCTCCTCCTCAATCTCGGCTGGCTTTTCTTCATCTTCAGGACTAACCATTTCCATTTCTGGCTCAGCCCCGGCACTTACTTTCGTCTTCTTTTTCTTCAAAACTTTGACCTTTTCCTCTCTTTCCTCCTCCTTTTTGGTAAACTCCTCCACGGGCAGTGGGAGCTCTCCCTCCACCTCCTCCTTTCCAACCTCTGGGGTTTTCCAGAAAATGTCCCCTTCCTGTTTTTTATCCGCTTTCTCTCTCTTCTTCTTTTCTTTCTCTCCAGCAGGGGATACCTTCGTAGAATGCTTTCCTTCCACGAACTCCTCCTCCGGCGCTTCCGGGGATTGAAACTGGATGGGAGTCTCCATCTTCTCATCAGCCTTCGACTTCTTCTTCTTCACAACCCTTTTCTTTTCCGATTTTTCCTCATCCTCCTCCCCAGGAACGGTGGAAGGGATCATGGCAGGGGTCTCAGGTTGCCCCTCGACTTCGGGTTGCTCCTCCTCTTCCTCTGGCTTATCCGGGGAGACAAACTTTACGCTTTTGATTTGCTTAGCAGACACCTTATGCTTAGGGACCGGCTCCCTTTCCAACTCTTCCACGGGAAAATCTGGAGCTATTTCCTCCACCGGGATATCATCAATTCCTTCAAGGGAGTCGCTCCTCTTTTCTGGGCTGAGGAAATGAACTCCTTTATCTGCCTTGGCGGTTGTCGCTTTCTTTTTCTTTACCGTTTTGGTTTCGACTTTTGTTTCCTCCACGGTGGTGTCTTTAGGTTGGTCTTCAGCAGGTACGGTGGGTTCAGTTTTGTAAATATCTTCCGGCCGGAAGGATGGAGATATGAATTTAATTTCTTTCTCCTGCTTCACTCCAACCTTGTCCTTCTTTTTCTTTTCCGGAGTGACTTGCTCGGAAGTCCCGGGAATGACTTCCTGCTCTGCTTCGGGAGCACCTTCAGCCTCTTCCGTGGGGACCACTTCCGGTTCTTCATGCCCTTCTGTAACTCCTGGTTTGGCAGGTTTGGTTTTCTTGACAGGCCTTTTCACCTTCTTTTCAGTGTCGGTGACCGTGTCATCTTCGAGGGTCGGGATCTCAGGGATCTCCTCAACTTTCTCTTCTTCCGTAACGATTTCTCCTGGAGCAACCTCCTTTTTAGTTTTAGGCTTCTTGACTTTCTCTTTAGGTTTCTCTTTCTGAAGGGCTTCAGGAGATATGAAGGTGACTTGCGCCGTGTCTGCATCCTCCTGGCCCTTCTCCGCCGGTTTGGGAGTTGCCCATCTGACCTTTCCTGCAAGTTGGGCGGAGGCTTCTTCCAATTTTTCTGTCCGTTTCTCTGGAGTGAGTTCTTGCATTTCCGCTTCAAGCTCAGCCTCCACCTCTTCTTCCGGTGTGGGTTCAACGGTTTCTTCGCCAGGAACTATTTCGGCTCCGGGTTTAGTGATTTTCTTGACCTTCTTTTTAATCTTGGGTTTGGACACGTCCTCAACAGGGACCTCCTCTACCTCCCCAGCAAGCTCCTCTTGTTGAGCCGTTGGAGATTGGAACTGGATTTCCTTTTCTTGGGCTGTTGTGGTCTTTGCCTTTTTAACTTTCTTTGTTGTTACTGCAACCTCACCGGCTTGCACTTCTGGGGCCACACCCTCCACCATTTCCGGAATTTGCTCTTCTCCAATTCCTTCCTGTATTTCGGTTTCAATTTCAGGAAGTTCCTCCTCCCCCTCTGGGGTTTTCGATGACTTTGGCCTCTTCACAATCTTTTTCGTTTTAGTCTTCTTCTCGGTCACCTCAATTGACGGCATCCCTTCCTCCACGGTTTCCACCGATTCTGGAGTAGTTTCCTCTGCTTCAACAGTGGGACTAGCCCAGGATATATTTCGAGTTTGCTTGGCAGAAACCTTTTCCTTCTTTGCTTTGGGAACGACGGTTTTTGTTCCGTCTGGAAGAACCACTTCCTCGGATTCTTGACCTGCTTCGGGGGTAACTTCTTCCTGTGTGGGGGCCACGTAGGCATCCTCCTCCTCCACAGGTTTGTCATCGGTCGCTTTCTTTTTCTTTTTAATTGGTTTGGGCTTAGCTTCCCCTGTGTGGGCTTTTTGAAGTGTGGGGGCCTCCATCATTTCCTCTTGGCCCACCTCCCCCATTTCGGGAGTGAGGAATTGCACATCTCCTCCAGAAATTTCGGCGAATTGCTCATCCTTCATGGTGACCCTTGCCCTTCTGTGTTTAACCTCGGTGGCATGGAACTCTAGAGGCTCTTCCTCTTCAGGAAGTTCCAGCTCTCCGCTAACAGTCTCCATTCCGGGAGCATTTGGCTTTTTCCATTCAACCTCGGAGCCCATTTCAGCGGAAGCCTTTTCTTTTGGCTTTCGTTTGATGACATCTCCGAAAACGGAGGACTTTCGGCTGGAGTCCATGGAGGCAGGGTGAGTTTCCAGTTCCTCATCCGAGATACTGGCGGGAGCATCTGGGGCTCCTTCCCTTTTCTTCTTTTTGATAATTCTCTTTTTAATTGTAACTTTCTCTTTTTCCTCCTCTTCCAAAGTTGGCTTATCAGCCTTATCTGTTTCCTCCACGGGCATTTCTTCCTCCTCCTCAGCCAGTTGTTCAGGGCTCTGAAATTTAATTTCGCTTGGTAAGTCAGCATCAGCCTTTTCACCCTCTTTCTTCGGGACTTCCGGTTTTTTCTTTGGCACTTTCTTTTTTATCACTGGTTTACCGGGGACTGCTTCCTCTTCAACTTCTGGTACAGCTTCGACCTCTGCCTCAGCTTCAGCCTCTGGACTCACAAACTCACCAGGTTTTTCAGAAACTTTCACTGCCTTTTTCTTCTTCAGAGGTTTTGGCGTCTCTTTGGCACCTTCTGGCAAGGGAGCTTCCTCCTCCTCCGGCTGTTCAGCAGTTTCAAGTTGCTCTTCCGACGTTTCCTCCGGTGCAGCCTTTTCTCCAGGCAAAGCTTCCTTCTTTTGCTTAACTACCCTTTTCTTGGAAGGAGTTGTTCCGGGCAGATCTTCCGATGGCATTTCGATGTCCTCCACTTTTGGAGCCTTGGTTGCAGCTTCTTCTGCCAATTTCTCTGGGCTCCTAAATTGAATGGATGACTCCTGCTCTGCATCTGTTACCGCCTTTTCTCTTCCAGCTGGTATGGCTTCTGGAGCTTTCTTTTTCTTTACTATCCTTTTCTTGGCCCCTTCGGAAACTGTTTCTTCTACTTCCGGTGTCAGCTCCTGTTCTTCAATTTCAGGGCTTAAGAATGAGATATCTGTCTCCGATTCCTTTTCACCTTTCTTCTTCTTTATTATCCTTTTCTTGGAGGAGGTTGATTCTGTCACATCTTCTGAGGGCTTCTCAATGTCTTCAACTTGAGGCGCCTCTTCTTCCAATTTTTCCGGGCTTCTAAATTGAATGGATGTCTGTTGCTCCGCATCTGCTGCTCCCTTTTCTTTACCGGGAAGATCTTCCGGAGCCTTTTTCTTTTTCACTGTCTTCTTCTTGGCTTCCGGAGCCCCTTCAGGTACTGTCTCTTCAACTTCGGGGGTCACCTCCTCCTCCTCCTGAGCTTCCGGGCTCAGAAACTGGATATCTTTTTCCGATTCCTTCTCACCCCGCTTCTTCTTCACCGTTTTTGGAACGGGCTCTGGTTTTTTCTTTTCAGTGGGCTTTTCAACAGCTTCAGCCTCCTTTTCAGGGGCCACTTCCTTTTCCCTCATTTCTGGGCTGATGAACTGAATCTCCTTTTCCATTTCTTTATCGCCGACGGCTTTCTTCTTCCCCGGCTTGGGGACGGCTTCTGGCTTCTTTTTATCGGCTGGCTTATCTACTTTCCCAGCTTCTTTTTCTAAAGCTTCTGGACTTTGGAATTGGACTTCAGTTGGTTGCTCAGCTTCCGCTGCCTCGCTCACTTCCTCCTCCATTGGAGCACCTGGCCTCACTTTCTTTTTCTTTAAAGGAGCTTTGCCAGGAACTTTCTCAGGTACATCTTCCGGAGTCGGAGCCTCCGGCTCATCAGCTTTTTGTTCCTTGACCTTCCCTTCCAACTCTGGTTGGGACCGAGTTGGTTTTTCTTTAGCTTCCTTTTCCAATTTC
>JAQGAI010001937.1:0-13385 GCA_034696905.1 Lepidocyrtus violaceus
CTGTCGACTCCGTGGAAGCTGGCTATCCAGACGGAGTGGCAGAAATCGTGGAGACATTTGGGATCATTGTGGAGCAGGCCATGGGGGAATGGATCTTGGCGGAGAGGCCGTTCGGTGGGGGCGGCTGGGAGGGTTTTATCACGTTGAACGTCTACAAAGCCCGGATTCCGCCGGTGCCGCGGACGCTATTTATAATTTTTATGTTTTTAGTAGTTTTATACGTAATGTATTATTTCTTCATCGCCGTACTAACAATGATCTTACACACGGACCCTAACGTAAGCTTCTGGAGGAAGTGGTACACTGTCTACCCGGAGCAGGGCTATTGCTACCCAGAGACATTCCCAAAAAGTAGCAGTAATTTTATTAGCTTGCATGGGGACTGCCCCAGACCTAGGACACCCTTGCAATATTTGTATGCGCTTAGGATTGAGCTAAATAATTGAATTCGCATAGTAGTAGTAAGTAAGTAGTAATGTATTCCAGTCAGAAAACCAACAATAAAGCATATAACCTTACTTAAGTATAAGTCACTAGACTAATATAACGTGTAGCATTGTTTTCATCAACGTCGCACTGAAAGGTGGAATAAAAAAAACGAATTGGAATGTGTGTTCCAAAGTCCAAACTTTATAGTAAACTACCCATGTCATACTTATTAACTGTATATAGGAAGCAGCAACATAGCAGCTGCAGCAACGGTCATAAAAACTGCCATAGGATGATAGCATAAAAATATGAAATGTTTGGCTCTCTCTTCCTCTGCCTTCTTGGCCATTTCCTCTAGAAACCACTGCATTGCGATTTTTTAAAGGCAATATATGTAGATTTGCATATAGGTTTCCTTATCCTCCTCCGTAGAAGCAAGAGCAGTTATGTTATGTGTGGAGTGCATTGCATACATGCTCTAATTTCGTGTTCCATGTGGCTCTGCTCTGCACTGGTCTGGCCAAAGAGAAAAAATCGGCCCCGCGATCACCGGGAGGAAAGCGAGTCGATATTTCCCCTGGCTTACCCTCAGTCAGTCTCTCCATGCACGTCCTTCCTGTAACTTTACTTGTTCGCTTTTGGCTGTATGGTGTTTTGCGTTGATGGTGGCTCATTATCATAGATATCGTTTCTTCCAAGACAGTTGGAAATCTCTTGTCTTTTGCATATCAAAAATAAGAACCGGGGATTATCAGGAAGGAAGGAGAATAGTTTGACTTTTGAATTAGTAGCGACCAAATAATTGCAGTTTAGTTAAGTAAGTAGGAGAGTGCTACGGATATATAAAACTAAAATTTCTCTTGTGATAAAAAATAAGAAGTACCAAATTATAATCTTATCAAGGTTGAAAGTACAGTGGCAAAGTCGGGTTGAGAAATGTAAAGCCAGAAAAATATCCGCCCTCCGCGCTGTTGCTCTTGACTGGGTAGGAGCGGACGGGGAGTTGAGTTGTGTGGTGGAGGTGGTGCTGTGCATGTGAGAGATTTGCCAGCGTTCGCTCGTCGGATTCGGAGGGTATGGGAGTGAGAGCTATTATTGAAAGGTGACTAATTAAATACATAGAAACAAAAAATATTAATTGGAATCTGCTGACTCACTCTTTCTTCCTCTGTTGGATGGAATATGTTTTTCTGCAATTATATATATATGCATATAGCACACTACATTGTATCGTTCTGTCATAACGCTAATTGTCAATTTTTATTACTTGCATTTTCATTGTGCTTAGCGGAAAGTATTTGTTATGTGACTTGAATTGAAACTAATAAATTATTGCATGCCAATTTAAAAAATGATGCCTTAATTTTCTTTCCATGAGTAAGCACTCATTACAAACAGTGGAGATAATGGACAAACTATAATGATAGGAGAAGCCTACTAAAGCATACACCTTTGCGCACTCAGCAAAACTGGAGGAAAGCAAAGTAGCAGAATATAATGCTCATCAGCACAGCAGCGCAATATACGCAATATACATAGCTTGTGTTGAATACGAATTATGTCCTTTTCCTAACATGAGCCCAAGAACTGTCAATTTTGGTACTTATTTGCTCCTCTCATTCCTTCACTAACATTTGTTCTTGTTCTTCTTGTACATTAATCTTTGTTCCAATTTGTCATTTTTTTCATATACATAATTGCTTTATGCAGGCTGGGTGCATGAACTCGCGCATGATACTGCACTCAAATGTTTTCAATGGATAAAATGTAACACTAATGGCTTTATTCGGTACGTGGGAGTGAAAATGAACAACATAATGGATTTACTAATCTAATCTGTTTTTCGTGCATGATTGACACTCAACCCGCTTTAATGAAGTTTGAGAAAAAAAAGACGTGCATGGATTTTAAAATATTGATTCTTGAACCATTCGGTTTTACGGAGCTGTTCCAGATGAGTTGAAGAATTACGATATGCCGTAGTCATTATTATCAATCACCATAAACATAATTATCATGATAATTTTAGTCTACCGTTAATTTATAAAGTTTAAATGTCAGAGCTACTTAGCAAATCGGTCAATTATCAGCAATGGATACTCCAGGGGAGGATGCAAAAACCAATAGACAAAATCCTTGGGAGAAGGCGAATCCCTTATCCCTACTCACATTTTCATGGATATGGCCAATTTTCAAGAAGGGGCTGGGCAAAGATCTGGACTTGGAGGACATGTATGAAACGCCCAAGGTCCATGAGTCCGAGTATCTCGCCGACATACTAAACAGGTGGGACAACTTTCACTTTTCTACAAGTAGATGAATGGATGGGGTGATTTGCAGAAAATTGCAAAGATTGTTTCTAACCCTGTGACTGTTCCTTAGATATTGGGAGGATGAGCGGAAGCGGGGGAAGGAGAAAGGCTCAACGAAACGAATGCTCCATCGTGCCTTGTTCAAGCAGTTTGGGATGAATTTCGTGTACTGCAGTTTAGCTCTCGGCTTCGACGAAGTGATATTGAGAGTAATCCAATCCATATCCTTAAGACTTCTCATCCAATCCTTCGATCCCGCATCGAAGATCACTCAAAGGGAACAAATCATTTACGCTGCAATCGTCTGCTTCTCCGCATTTTTCCACAACATTGTCGCTCACCATTCCATATTCCTTATGTTTCGCACTGGACAATCCGCTCGGGTGGCCTGCTCTGCACTTCTCTACAGAAAGGTACATAAAAAACAGTCACTGTTTTAGGATTGTATACGTTTTGTAAATCGTTATTAGTTTAGTAAAGGAAAAAAATTCACCTTTTCAGATTACAACTTTGAGCCATTCCTCGGGCAAGGACGTGGGGCATTTAATGAACTTGATGTCAAACGATTGCACCCGTTTCGATTACGGACTGAATTTCGTTCCTTACCTGGTAATAGCACCGCTGCAAGCCCTCGTTTATATTTGGTTCCTTTACGATGAGATCGGCCTTGCCATGCTGGGTGGTATTGGATTTGTCTTTCTTATTATGCCTCTTCAAGGTAAAGCTCAGAACAGAACAGCATTTTCTTCATTTCTCTATGAAACCTAAATTTTATCGATGGAAGCAGTTTTATGATAAAATTGATTATTTGCATGGGGAATTTGTGTATACAGTTGTGAATGGACATTTGACTGCGAAATTTCGCGATAAAATTGCAACGGAGACTGATGAGAGGAGTAGGATTATGAATGAGATTGTAATGGCAATCCGGGTGATAAAAATGATGGCCTGGGAGAAACCCTTTTCGCACATTATCGACACGATTCGCAGGTTAGTCTTCCACCTTCAATGAATAAATTATCGTTATCATGCAAGCTAGTAATTAAAGGGTGGGTTGTTTGGTATGAATCCATGTACGATCTATTTTTTTTTAATTTACAGACAAGAAGTTTTAGCCCTTGGAAAGCGTGCTTATCTCCGGGCATTTTTCTTGTCCATGTACACATTTTGCAATAAGCTCACACCTTACCTGTCCATTATGATGTATGTCGTGTTGGGGAATCGGATTTCCGCTGATAAAGCCTTCTTCACGGTGACCGCCTTCCAAAATATAATTGAAAGTATGGTTTACTATTTCTCGTCCGCTGTGGGGAGTGGAGGAGAGCTCTGGACTTCAATAAACAGATTGGAGGTTAGTGAGTATAGAATCTGCCATGAAAATCTGTCAAGTGCATCCGTTTTAATTGTATGAATTAATGAGTATAATATTTTATAACATTTTGTACGGCCACCCTTTTCCCTTTTTATTTCTGTTTTAGCAATTTTTACTGCTGGAAGACAGGAAGCCTGCGGTAAAGTCCAGGATTCCAGATGGGATCAGTCGGTCAATTCCCAGAGTCCGTATGGAAAACGCCTACGCAAGGTTAAATCTAAAATCTGTCTAAAATTGGAACGGTTGGGGTAATCCAGTACATACTGATTTTCCTCCAATTTGTAACAATATATTTAGTTGGGAGGACACGGTCACACTAAAAGACATCAATCTTGATCTGAGTGGGGACCGCTTGGTAATGATTATTGGGCCGGTTGGAAGTGGGAAATCGTCCCTCTTTCATGCCTTGATTGATGAGCCTCAACTTACCTCTGGAAAGTGCGACATTACGGGGGAGATTACTTATGCCGGTCAAGAGCCATGGCTGTTTGCCGGCACCATTCGGGAGAATGTGTTATTTGGAATGGATTTTGATAAGCAGCGCTACCACGAAATCTTCCATGTGTGTTGCCTTCAAGATGACATGGATCAGCTACCAAACGGCGATATGACAATAGTTGGAGAAAGGGGAGTCTCTTTGAGCGGTGGCCAAAGGGCCAGAATAAATTTGGCTAGGGCTCTGTATAGAAATGCGGATGTGATACTTTTGGACGACCCTTTGAGTGCCGTTGATGCAAGGGTGAGCAAGCACATCTTTGACAAGTGTATCAGGAAGTATTTGAAGGGAAAGTTGCGGATTCTAGTAACTCACCAGCTTCAGTATCTTCAGCAGGCGGATCAAATCCTTATCCTCAATTCGGTAATTTTAAACGGAATTTGTGCTAATAATGGTCTAATGGCGTTTTTCTAACGTGAAGAGCGAGTCAATAGTAGTGGCTATGTATGTATTTTTAACAGGGTGAGGTGGATGCTCAAGGTTCCTATGAGGCTTTGCTCGAGCAAGGTGTTGACTTCGTAAGCTTGATGGAGGGGGGCGGGGGTGAAAGCGAAATGCATAGAAGGGCAAGCATAGGCAAAATGGACGTTGATGTAATCTCAAACTTACAAAGTGAAATAATTATCGCCAGTCGATTGTAGATGTGAAATTGACTATATCGATTCGTTTTAATATAATGATAGGTCATCCTGGAACGTTACAACGAAAACGATATTCCAGAGGACAATGTAGAAAAAGTTGTGGAAGGTTCGGTCTCAACGAAAACTTATTGGACGTATTGTCGATTTGGGGATAGTCTATTCGGCTTCCTTTTTGTCGTCGTGTCCTTTTTTGTAGCGCAGATTATCGTGACAGCAAATGACTACTGGCTCTCTCATTGGTACAATATGAAAAAAATAGTTAACTAGTCCATTTAATTACTTAATGCTTTTTAATTAAGTTTTGAATGTGCTCTTTTATTTTTTTTTAGGACAACCGCCGAAGAAAACCATATCAATAATATTACTTCAAAAGCAGTGGATACGGATGGGGCGACCACGGAATCTCCGTATTTTAAATCCACGTCGTTAGTACTGCTGGACCCTGACTACTACAGGGGGGAGGACACATATCTCAGTATTTACTCTGGAATCGTTGTGGCAGTGATCATTTCCACGTTGCTGCGCGCAGTTCTCTTCTTTTGGTATTCCCTTCAGATCGGTATTAATCTGCATAACAAGATGTTCCAGAGCCTGGTGAAAGCCCCGATTAAATTCTTTGATGAGAATCCATCCGGTAAGTGGCCTGCGAGTGAATTTCAAGACAGTTCTACGACGCAAACGATGCATGATCATTGATCTTTAACATGTTTTTTATATGGTAGGAAGAATAATGAACCGGTTTACCAAAGATGTTGGCTCCATTGATGAGCTCCTTCCACCGGCCCTGTACGACGCTGTGGAATACATGCTTCAGGCTGTTGGAGTTATTGTCGTGATCGTGATGTCGAATTACTATTTATCTATTCCAACGGCTATCATCTTCAGTACGCTGTGGGCCCTTAGATCAATCTATGTGAAAACTTCAAGGGATGTGAAAAGGCTGGAGTCTGTCGGTAAAAACCTAGCATTTAAAATACACTTAGCACATACAAATTACGTAACGTTAACAGAACAGTTGAAATCTTATTTTATCTGACCTTTCACTGTGATTGCAGCAAAGAGCCCAGTTTTTACCCACCTGGCGGCAACAATGCAAGGCCTTACCACGATTCGAGCTCTGAAATCGGAAGAACGGGCTATAAAAGCATTTGACCATTTCCAAGTTAGCTAATACACATAGTATCAAAAAGATTCCTGAGCAAAAAAAAAATGCAAATACATTTACCTCGTTAGAATTAGATAACATGTGGCACTTGTGCTCGCTATGCATTGATACGTTGTTTCCTTTTTGTAGGATATTCACTCTTGCCCCTGGTTTATGTTTATTGCAACTACAAGAGGATTTGCAATCTGGATTGAAATAATTTCGGGCACCTTTCTCACTGTGATTACTTTCACTTTCCTTCTCTTCGTGAAAGGTAGACATGTTTACAGGGTCATTTCACTCGTTCTAACGCACGGAAACGCTTTGTCACTCATGCTTTCTCTCCCCTACAATACTTGCTAGAAACTCCAAGCGGAATCGTGGGTCTCGTGATCGTCTCAACCTTAACCCTGACCTTAAATCTGCAATGGGCCATGCGTCAAACTGCAGAAACGGAAAACTTTATGACATCCTTCGAACGGGCTATAGAATATACGGAAATCGAGCCAGAGGCGCCTTGGGAGACAGCCCTAAAGCCTCCACCGGACTGGCCTACTGACGGAAGGATAGCTTTCAACAACGTGTATTTAGCTTATGGGGAGAAGGACGTTCTGATGGAGTTGAATTTCGAGATTGCTCCAAAGGAAAAGATCGGGATTGTCGGGAGGACCGGGGCTGGGAAGTCCTCTATCATTGCTGCCCTATTCCGAACGACGGAACCTAGAGGGAATATCATAATTGACGGGATCCGAATAAACGACCTTGGGCTGCATGATCTGAGACGAAATATTTCCATAATACCCCAAGATCCAGTTCTGTTTTCAGGGACGATCAGATACAATTTGGATCCTTTTAATCAGTTTACGGACCCTGAGATTTGGGCAGCTATTAAGGAGGTACGCAAACATTATTGTTATCTTGAATTATAAAAATAGTAAGTATAAAAATATGCTGAAATCGGATGATAATTTCCGAAAAGGTTCAACTCAACGAAGCTTTCGGCAATTTGGAAGCGAGAGTGAACGACGGTGGAAGCAACTTTAGTATTGGACAACGGCAGCTAATTTGCTTGGCCAGAGCAATCCTCCGTAAAAATCGAATCATCGTGATGGATGAAGCTACTGCAAACGTTGACTTGCAGTAAGCCCCGAAAACTGTCGCTCTCAAATACGAATATTCTCTTATCAAGTTTTCAAATTATAATGAAATTATTCTTATTTCCAGAACGGACAGCCTTATACAGTCAACAATACGGAAGAATTTTGCGCAATGCACCATCATCACGATAGCGCACCGCCTGCATTCTGTTATGGACTGTGATAAGATTTTGGTATTGGATGGTGGACGAGTTCAGGAATATGAGCATCCTCATTTACTTCTTCGCCGCTCTTCCGGCGCTTTGTCCAGGCTTGTTGATCATACCGGAGACAGTGGAAGCATTCATTTGAGACTGTTGGCAAAAAGACATTACGAAAAATATAAGGCAGCTTTAGCACTATCATCACCACTGGAAGTAGAGGAGCAGCAACTTTCCATTGATCAAATTTCCACAGATTTCTCCGAGCACCAAGTTTACTAGTTTCGAAAAATCAATTTTAATTTTAATGTAATGTACATATCTGTAATAATATCAAGTCACGTGCCTATTCCTTTTTTACTTTATCAAATGTGATTTACAAGTCTGATTTAATGGTTATTCCGTCAATTTACGAATACGGAATTTTTTAACGAAATAAATCCGCACATAACTTTCTTTACGTCAAAGAAAAGGGATGGTTTCATAAATTTTTACGCATACCGCAATCAGCATATGAATCAGATCTGGGATTGTATTATGCTTGTCTCTTTAGCCAAGGGGAAATAAGTAGCCCCATTACCTATAAGCACATTTTGCGGGACGCGATCTTCCTCGTCTAATTCTATTATCACCGGAAAATGTGTTAACTAACGCTTATTTGCGCTAATATTTACTTTAAAGAAGCATAATATTTTGGACGTTCTTATTGTCATCCCACCACGCACTCATGACGTATTCTTTAACTCGGTATCCGACAAGGTTAAACCTTTCCGAGGTAAATTGGATATCAATGAACTTTGAAATTTAGATTTAATTCACTCCATTTCAGCAGTCATGATAATCGTAACGAATGGATGGATCAGGATCCTCATATTATGTCATTTAGGGCTCGTGGATGGAATATTTAATATCTTTGAATGGGTTACAGGAAAAACAGCTTCAGTCACTTCATAAGTTGCTCGATATGGCAGTAAAAACGGGAATTAGTGAATGCAAATAATCGGTTTTTGTTGCGTGAGATAAATCCCTAATTAAAGGATAATTGGTTTCATTCGATAGTTAGATATTCACAGCCCAAGCAAAGCAGTTTTTGATTTAAAGCTAATAGTGCTAAATGCTACTGTCACTTTTATCCAAAACACTTATCTTTCCCATTGATGTAATGTTTACCTACCTACCCATTCAAAACTATACGGTTCATAAAAATTCTCTTATCATTTTAATGCTCACAGCCTCTTCCTTTTTCTACTTCACTTTCATTCTACGTAGTACAAAGTAATTGCACACAATTAAAGGTACAAGTGATTGGATGCTTTAAAGGCTTCAGGCTGGTCAATATCCCCGTCAGTCAACTCAGAGCATTCAATCCGATTGCATGGAGTCACTATCCCGTTCATTTTTCTGCAATAACTACTATAACTGCATTTTTACGCTATCATCCTCATATAATGAGCACAGGTAAAGGGGGCAAATCGAGTGCGACCGATTCTTCACTGGGGGAGAAAGATGTGGGAGGAGGGGGAGGGAAAGGAAAAAATCCGTGGAGTAAGGCGAACCCTTTCTCCTTACTTTTCTTCTCATGGCTTTGGCCGATTTTTCGGAAGGGGCTGAAGAGGGATCTCGAGCCGCAGGAGCTGTTTCCCACACCAAGCTTGTATGAATCTGGGCGACTTGCGAACAACTTCTCGAAGTAAGAATGTCATCTTGGAAGAAGGGCCAATAAGGTTTGCATTCCAAATTTCCAAATGCAGGTTGTATTACTAAATTGCATTATTTTTGAATATCAGAGAATGGACGAAAGAGTGCAAGGCATCGGCTGAGAAGGGAGGACAGCCAAAGTTGTTCCGAGTCCTACTGAAGCTCTGCAAGAGGAATCTCATTTTGTACTTTGTGGTGATTACCTTTGATGAACTTGTAATAAGGCAAGTGATTTGGAATCGTTTTTGCTAAACTAAAGTATTGCTAAAACTCAAACTTGTATATTTTTGAAAGAAACAAGTGACACTCTGATCATGACTGACACGTTTTGATCACAATACCTGTAGAATTCTCCAGCCAATTACTCTTCGAATGTTGGTAAAATCCTTTGGGAAAAACTCTGACATTTCACGACAGGATCAAATCATCTATGGGGTTGCAGTATGCGCATGCACTTTTTTCCACAACTTTGTCATGGAGCATTGTGCCTTCCTGATGCTGCGGACGGGGCTAATGTGTCGAGTGTCTTTGTCTACCATGCTGTATCAAAAGGCAAGTGCATAAAGCTAGTAGCTGTTGTATTATTCCATGACGCAAAATGATTAAAATGCATTCATTCTAACTCACATAATTTTTCTCGCTTTTAGATCCTCAAACTTAGCCCATATGCAAGGAAAGATGCGACCACAGGGAAGATGATGAATTTAATGTCCAATGATGTGGGGCGATTCGATCTTGGATTTTTGTTCTTGGCATATACCTTCCTAGCCCCGATTCAGGCTTTAATTTTCATGTACTTTCTTTGGGTGGAGATTGGGACTGGGACACTGGGAGGGGCTTCTGTGATCCTTATTATAATGCCATTGCAAGGTAAACCTGACAAGCCTTTTAATTGAGGCCATGCTTGTTAGCAAGTATTCAAGGCTATAGCATAATATTGTATTCTTTGTTTTTATAATAACTTCAGTTGTGAATGGAACTTGGACAACAAAATTCCGTGAAAATATTGCAAGGCAGACGGATGAGAGGAGCAGGATCATGAATGAGATTGTGATGGCTGTACGGGTGATTAAAATGATGGCCTGGGAAAATCCGTTTGCTCAATTAGTCAACAAAATAAGAAGGTAAATCTCAAATTTACAGATAAAATGTAGGGAGATGTGAAAAGGAGAGAAAAATTTATTCCACGCACAATTTGATTCATCAGAACGGAAGTGAAAGCACTGGGAAAGAAGATGTACCTGAAGGGATTTTACTTGTCGATGTACACCGTCTGCATCAAACTTACACCATTCCTTTCCATCCTGTGGTATGCTCTAATCGGAAACAGGATTACGGCGGACAAGGCCTTTTTTACTGTGGCCGTTTTCCAAATCATCATTGAAAATATGGTCTACTACTTTTCAATTGCTGTGGCCAGCCTGGGCGAAATTTGGATTGCAATTCAACGAATACAGGTACGCCGTAGCTAATTGTACCGTTGATAGGTACCTACACTGATATCGGAATATGTAAAGCAATGTTGAAATATACATTTCATACAGGAAGTGCTTTTGATGGAGGAACAAACAGAAAAGATTCAAGATAATAAGCTGAAAATGACTATTGATGGTTCTGAAGAATCAGTGGGGCCTACTATTCAACTAAAAAACGCGTATGCAAACTGGGGCGCCAGTGAACGGCCCATCATGTCCAACTTCAACATTAATATCGAGGGGGAAAAGTTAGTGATGGTGATTGGGGGAGTTGGGAGCGGAAAGGTAATAAAATATTTCTCTTAATAATAAGTGGCTAGTTAAATATTTTAAAATGAAAATTCTGAAACATCTTTCATAGCTCTTTCCTTCAAGCCCTGATATCGGAGCTGCCTTTGTCATCCGGCCAGTTGAAAATCAACGGCACAATTACCTATGCCGTTCAAGAGCCCTGGCTATTTGCTGGGACGGTGAAGGATAACATCTTATTTGGAAAGCCATTTGATAAGGAGCTGTACTATGATGTGATCAAAGTGTCGGCTTTAGAGGATGATTTAAAACAACTGCCAAATGGGGAAATGACGATTGTCGGGGAAAGGGGAATGTCATTGAGTGGGGGTAAGAGCATAACAAATAATTTAGTAGTAGAAAAATAAAACCTTATTTTAATACGTGCTATTCGAAAATAACGCGTTGTTTTCTATCAAATATTTAGGACAAAAGGCACGTATTAATTTAGCAAGAGCCCTGTACCGAGATGCTGACATTGTGATTTTGGACGATCCTCTGTCAGCAGTTGACTCAAGAGTTTCCAGACATATTTTTGACAAATGTGTGAGAAAGTATTTGAGGGGAAGGCTGCGGATATTGGCCACGCACCAGCTACAATATCTCTCATTTGCTGATCATGTCATTGTGCTAAAACGCGTAAGAAAAAATATCATAATCATAAGTAGCAATATTACTCCCAAATACAAAAACGATAAAGTTATCGAATTGATTTCATGCTGGAAAATTAGGGAGAAATACTTGCCCAAGGTACACCATCGGAGATTCAAGCCCTGGAGCTAGATCTAACAAGGCTGTTGGAGGAAGAGGATGCTAACGAAGGGCCGAGCAGTCGAAAGGCAAGCGGGATAAATCTTCCAGAAGACCATAACAAAGATGCCATTGAAGCTGTGGATGAGGATGAAGAAGAACTGGAGTCCATGACTGAAGGAACGGTTGGCTTCAAGACTTATTGGGCGTATATGAGATCCGGGGATTCCGTTTTTGGACTTTCAGCCGTTATTTTTCTCTATGCATTGGGACAGATCATCATCACTATTACGGACTATTGGCTTTCACTTTGGTAAGAATTTTTATCATGAGTTGTCTCACTCTGCCCCAAACTTCAATTTTTCCCATCGTACAAGTTAACCTTACCAAGAATGCTTTCAAATATTTTTTAAGGACGAATGCAGAAGAAATCGCGCAGGATCAGTCTAAAGATGCTCTAAAGCTGGAAGATCCATATTGGAGCATACTAGATCCAACTAATTATTACGGTGACCGTATCTATCTGGCCATCTACGGGGTATTAATTTTGTTGGTTGTATCAACCGCACTTACAAGGGCTGTGACTTGCTTTCGCTACTTTCTGCAAATCAGTGTCAACTTGCATAACAGAATGTTCAACAGCCTGATCAAAGCTCCGGCAAAATTCTTTGATGAAAATCCTTCAG
The DNA here is from genome assembly GCA_034696905.1 of Lepidocyrtus violaceus. Classification (NCBI taxonomy): domain Eukaryota; kingdom Metazoa; phylum Arthropoda; class Collembola; order Entomobryomorpha; family Entomobryidae; genus Lepidocyrtus; species Lepidocyrtus violaceus. The sequence goes on from JAQGAI010001937.1 coordinate 12,589, forward strand.
GTAAATTTTACTAACTTTGCTTTCAAACAAAAGGTAACAATTTTGAAATTTAAGTTTGCTGGATAAGCTAATGAAAAATTATTTCCTTTACATAGGGCGAATAATGAATCGTTTCACAAAGGATATTGGCTCGATCGATGAGTTGCTTCCTCCCGATCTATATGATAGTATCGAGTACCTTTTGCAGTGTTGTGGGGTTATCGTTGTTGTTGTCGTGTCCAACTATTTACTGGCAATTCCATCCCTTATCATAGTCCTCATCGTGTTGTCAATCAGACACGTTTTTCTCAAAACTTCTAGAGATTTAAAAAGGATTGAATCTCAGGGTAAGTCTAGCTAGAAGAAGCTTTTATTTAATTTCCCATTAGTTTCCCAACTTGTATGCATTTGGGTAAAACAATTACAACCTATGTGTACTTTTTCTCAACTCGCGCAGCCAGAAGCCCAATGTTTTCTCATTTAGCTGCCTCCATCCAAGGGATCACAACCATTCGAGCTATGAAAACTCAAGATGATGTGATCAACAAGTTTTATCAGTTACAGGTAACTACTTTAAGCAGTTCAAATGGGATTAGTATGTTGGACTGTACGGATTAATTAATGCTGTAAATGTCCGTTTCAGGATGTTCACTCTTCTCCCTGGTTCCTCTTTATATCAGCAATTCGATGTTTTACCGTGTGGATTGGGACCATGTCTGCCGTGTTTTTAACGGCTATCACCGTCACGTTCTTATTGCGCACCGGAGGTAAGTTATTTTATTGAAAGTGAAAGTCTTATGCACGAGCACGATCCCTCC
>JAQGAI010001938.1:0-13385 GCA_034696905.1 Lepidocyrtus violaceus
GTCATATCACGCAACAACACACGCCATTCAACAACGCTTCCAAGCTCCTCCAAGATTGTAAAATGCTGCGTAGGTCGGCTTTTTAGCTATTTTTATGGAACTTTTGCTATATATTTTCCTCCTTTCTTTCCGAGATATATCAATGCTTCAGCTTCCCACTGCTTTTCCAGCTGCTTTTCCTTTGCTTTTACTTCCATGAATTGGAACATAGCTCCCTGCTATGCTGCCCTCCTATACTCTACTCCACTCCGATGTATAACTCAACCAGGGTCATGTATCAAGCATCCTCCTCATCAAGCCAGGGATATATATAATACACTTGGTTGGTGGAAGCTCATAATGTGAGAGCTTTCACTTTTGTTTAAAATTTAACTAAAAAGGGCTAAATCTTGAATCTTAATTAATTTTTGTTAATTTGATTGAATTTTACAATTTACTTCCGGTTTTCAAACAAAAAGTTCAATAAAAAGTTGATATGTATTATGAATTGAAATAAAAAGATATTGATTTCCGAGGAAAAGCTTCCAATTCCAAGTTTTTTTTGTAAAAAAAGGGAAAGTTTGATTTGACCTTGAAAAAGCAAACAAAGTTAATTTACTATTTTTTAAAATGGTTTTGCACTGCGCCATACATCTGGACAAAGATCCGCCCGTGTTTTCCCCCGGGGACGTGGTGGAAGGGGTACTTGTCCTTTCTTCGACGTGGGCGGATAAGATACATGGTAAGCGCTTATCATACATGGATAAAATATTGAGAGGAAAAAAATTCTTGACTGCAGTTTATTATTTTTACTGCTTAGGCATCAGCATAAAATTAGCCAAAAAGATGGAGGTGGAGTGGGACACCTACAGACTGTACGACCGTTCCCGGCTCTCCAACGTGGAGGACGTGACCTTCCTGAGCGAATGTGAGATCATTGACAGCTCCTGCTGCACCCACCCCCACCACCATCATCATCATCATCCTCCTCCTCCTCCCCCTCCTCACACAAGTGGAAACATCTCTTCCTCCTCCTCCAGCTCATCCGCCTCCGCTTCCTCCAGTACGGGAATGGTCCCCTTGTCCAACTTCACCTCCAAGCGGGGCGTCGTCATCACCCGCGGCGTCACCCATCGCTATCCCTTCCTCTTGAAAATCGCGTATGAGCTGGATCTCCCCGCAACGTTCCGGGGGACCTACGGCTACATCGCTTACAAACTGGTGGCATTCATAAAGTCCCCCAAGAAGGGGGTCTTTATCGGGGGGATGAAGGACATCATGATCTTCCCGATCCTGGACTTGAACCACTTGGACCTCTCCCTCCAGCGTCCGGCGGAGGAGAAGCGGGTCTTCAAGTCCCTCTTCAAGTACAACTACGTCTTCATGAAGTGTCACCTGGACAAGAGGTCCTTTCTCCCGGAGGAGCTGCTCAGCTTCACCGTGGAGGTCACCAACAAATCCCCAGCCACCCTGGATGGGGTCGAGGTCCACCTCAACATGAGCGTCCACTTTGCCATCTACGGCGCGAGCAAAATCGAGAACCGGACGCTCCTCCGGATCCGCGGACCCTGCATCAGCCAAGGGGAGCACGGCTCTTGGGGCCACTCCTTCAACTTCCCTGCTCATTCCTTGCCCTCCGGGCTGGGCGCGTTGAGTAAGCTCCGCTCCAAGTCCATAGACCTCCAATACACGCTGCTGTTCACGTTGGAGGTCTCCAAGGCGGAGAAGTTCTCCATCCCATTTCCGATCATCATCGGGACCGTGCCCTTTGGCCAGAGTAGTAGGGTCGTCTGCATGAATCATCGGCATGTGAGCGCCCACAGTAGCAGTGAAGGAATAGCTGCCGTCACCCCTTCAACCTCGTCCTCATCATCATCAGGAGTGGGTTGGTGCGCCCATGAGTGTCCCTCCAGAAGAAGGACTCCTCCGGAGGAACCTGTATTTTCCTATTGCAAAAGGAGACAGCGGCCAAGGTCCAAGTCCACCAGTTCCCTCCCACCTTCATACAGCTCGGTAAATCTGCAGTATCAGTGCGCCATGTCGAGGAGGGCGGAAACTCGTAAGTCATTCAAGACATCCTTTGATTCATAAGATCTGCTTGGATGCTTATCTCTGATTCGGTTATCTATTTTATATTGCAGCTCCCCCATCTTACATTGAAGCCAGAGCGATGAGTGGAGATTGAGAAGTTTAATCAAACCACGCATTTTGGTTTCACTTCCGGTTTTTCTTCAATGTTGGCTCGCCACCGGGGAAAATTTAACAACATGGTTGTGTTTTGTTTAGGGTCTCATTGGATGTGAATCATTTAAAATCTCAGCTCACCAAAGTTTAATTAATGTAAAACAACTATAATTTAATCGATAAGTACTTATGATAAAGCTGTGATGTGAATCTGTCGGTTTGTTTGTTTGATTGATTATCAATTTGAAGCTAATCATCTTTGTTTAGCCGGTGCCAAATATGTGTCAAGCTTATTATTAATTGATATCAAAATCAACAATTAAAAATAATTTTTAATTTAATTTAAACTGCATAAATGTTTCCCTTGTAATGTAATCGCTTATCTTTTTGTCAGAGCGGATCAGATAACTAGTCTACCTATAATTCTACATCGAAGGTACCTAAAAAAAATATTGTGATATGATAACACTTTTTGTGAGGTTGACTGAATTTTTTTCGGGGTATTAAAAATAAAATTAATTTAACATACAGGTGAATTAATTAGCTAAATGGATTCTATCTAATATGTGAAACAGTTTACTTTTAGCATGTAAACATGAATAAAATAAACGAATGAAGCAACTAAATATGCTCATAATTAAAAATTTGGAATTTGCATGTCATGAAAATCGGCTTAATTATAATTAACTTCCAACTTGTTTTGCAACAAAGTCAAGTCCACTCGAGGCCAATTTCTCAAAGTGCCCCAGAAAAATGCACAGACAAACAGTCCATTCATCTTTGCTGCTATGCTGGACAGGACTGACTTGACTTGATTAGAGCTGCCCTTAAAACTATGCATTACTTTCCTGAGTGGGGCATTCTGTTACGGCCGGGAAGGCTTGAAACCCGTTCTTCTAAATAACAACAAGCTCAGTTCATTTGCGCAATTAAGAGAACCAGCAAGGTTATATGAAAGCCAAATAAGCAAAAAAGAGCCGAGCCCATTTCTTCTTAATCATCCACTTCCTCCAAATAATTCTCTTAGAAGCTTATCATATGTTATCTTGAAGTTAGATAAGCGCTTTTGAATATAATATACGTTTTTTAAAGAGAGTTGATGTTTTAATTGAGCCATAGTTTAAAATTGGACAGCTGAACAGGTCGGTGCTTTTGAAAGTGTTTTGAAGCAGGTGTGGTTAATTGTTGGAGTAATTAAAGTAAAATTGGGAGTGTAAGAAGGAGGTTGGAGTAGTTTTTTTTTGTGAGTTAGTTAGTTAGTGGGAGGGTGGTGGTGGTCCAGGTAAGGACCATTGTTTTTAGATCAGAACCATGTGGTTTGATCAGGGGAACGAGTTGCTTGACCTGTGTCGGACTTCCTTCTTCGCGTATTTGATACTCGCCCTCCCGATCTTCGTCTCCATTTCGCCGACATGCTTGGCTTCCAAGGAGTTTCCGGCTTTTAGACTGCAGCAGTTTGAACTTCATGGGTCGTCCTATGGTAAGTCGAATTGACCGATTGATAAGGCAAGTGAAGTAAGTTGAATGGCTTGGATTTGATTTTTGATTGGATGTTGGATGTCATTTTTTTAATAGGAACGAGTGGCTCCCTCCTGAACTTGGAAACCCGGATCCTTCCTGGCTCCCCCATTGTCCCCAGTCCTCGGCGATGCTATGTCGTCCGGCTGGTGGATCTAACTGTGACGATGTATCGAGACCTGCTGAGGCACAGTGTTGCCGGGGTGGTGGTCATCGTTCCGGCGGACCTCTCCAGCATCAGTGGGGAGCTGAAGGAGCAGATCCAAGAGCTGGAGCAGGCCATGCTCGAAGAGTTTACTACAGTGCCGGTCTACTTCATCCAGGAGACGCCGGAAGTGAACGAGGTCTATCAGACGATCAAGGAGGGCGCGGAGAGTATGGGCGCTGCCTCCTCGGCCTTGCAGACATTGTTCCAGCATGTGCATGGGAATGGTGTTCAACTCGTGTCTTCCCTGGGCTCTCCCAAGGTCATGTCGGACGCTCAGATTTTGAGCATTCAGGGGGCCCTTCTTGGGACAAAGCAGAGCCGAAGCTTCCCCATCCTCATTTCAACTCATTATGATAGCATGAGCCCGGCAGCGGATCTGTCCTTTGGGGGAGACTCCAACGGTTCCGGAGCTGTGTCCCTGCTTGAGCTGGCCCGTGTCTTTTCGCATTTGTACAGTTCCAAGGGGGGAACTGGTTCTAAGATGGGGGGAGGGGGGAGGCCTCCAAACTCTATTTTGTTTTTGCTGAGCGGAGCGGGACACTTCAACTATCAAGGGACGCAGAAGTATCTGGAGGATCAGGTGGACTCTTCGGATCAAAGTGATTTGCAGGATACAAGACTTGTCGTTTGCTTGGACTCGTTGACCACAAATCCGGATAGGTTGTTTATCCACGTTTCGAGGTCCATCAGGGAGGGAACCATGCTGAATACTTTTATCAATGTAAGCAGCAGCAAACAAAACGAAGCCATTCAAATAATCTCTATAAAATTCCAGAAACAATTAGGAACTGATAATGATTCAAGTTATAAATTGCTGAGTTGATATTTTATTTAAATGTATTTACAGAACCTGAAGAAAGCGGCGATCCAACTGGAGCCAACATTGAAGGTTGAAGTTAGCCAAAAGAAAATCAGAACTGAGAACCTGCTTGCTTGGGAGCATGAAAAATACCATTTGAAGAAGATCAATGCGATCACACTGTCTTCAGCAGAGGTGGGAAATCACGAACAACGTCTTTTTTCTAGAATCTCGACCGAATATAAATAGGAATTAATCAATTTTATTTTACATTTTTTGATCTTATTAATCATTTTATCATTTTATTTGCAGAGTCCGTCTCTGGTGAAATCCAGTATGCTGGATGTGAAGGACATTGTTGACATCGAGAATCTCGCAGCGAAAACCAGGGTCATTGCTGAAGCCCTCGCAGCTAGTCTTTACAATGTTACTGAGGTTGGAACAGCGTTTTCTGGGTCCTTGGTAGGTTCACAAACAACACTAAATGTTATTTATGCTTACAATTAGGTGGGAACATGCTTCCAAGTCTGATTGAAATTCTGTATCGTTTTGTTAATTTGTACTTTTGTATTTTTAGGGCGTGTCCGACGAATCCGTGAGCTCTTTGATGGAGTTTGTTACTTCCCAGCCACGATCAGCCCAGTTACTGGCTGGAAAGCAGAATAAGTTTGTGCAGTCCCTGAGAAATGTTCTTGCAAGGTATGAACTGCGTTATCATCAGTTTATTCTAGTTTACTTTACTTATTTCTTTCGTCCGACAGAATGTTGAACTTTTATTCTCATTTAACGATTTTATTTACCTATTTAGATACACACATGAAACATCTCTGTTCACAATGAAACCGGACAAGCGTGATGCAAATCTTGTCTTTTATGATAACACGAGTGGAGTTATCGTCGCTTATGAGTAAGTTTCTTATATAAATTATGATTATCAAAAAAAAATATCAAGTGCAAATCGAGTAGTTTCATTCAATATTATTAAGCAATATAAAATTATATCAATGATGAGTTATATAATTGCTTCGTTACAGTGTCAAGCCAGCCGTATTTGATCTCGTTCTCTCATTGGCCATTGCCTCATACATTGGTGCTGTCTACTTACTGATCAAGGTGAGCATATTAATTTTTCTCACTTTTAAAAAAATCTCTGATAACTAATTATTTTATTTTGATTTTTAATCTTTCATTCTGTTTTTAATTCTCTTCCCAGAATTTCGCCATAATCTATGACGCCCTCTCCCACAAGTTTACGGACGTCAACCATTCAACCACAACAAATGGGACTTCCGGTCAGCACAAAGCCAAGGCCCAGTAGAGTGCATAATTGATTATGATCGACCTTCCGCAAAAAAACCTTCTAAATTATACACCCTCACCTCAAACAACTATTTTACTGTTTCAAAAAAGCTCCTATCTACTACTATTATCCCTATGAAATCTTCCACTCCCTCCCCCATCTACCGTTAAAATAACTCCGAACAAATCAAATAATCGGAATAATAATAATTTTTTTCAGTGTACTAATTACTAATATAAGTTATTATCGTTTCTTTATCTGAATTATGTTGTGTCTTATGTTGTAGATTTCTAGTCCACCAAACTACCAAAAAAAGCAAGCTTACAATGAATGTTATTATGCATTTTTTATGCAATATCTAGGCTTAATTTATTTGCTCCATTTTACAATTACCTTTACACCTAATTTAGTTTAGTTGTACCAGTTAGATAGATTTAAAATTATTAAAAATTACACATTATTACATTATATTGTTGTAATCCACGATCCTTTTTCTGGACTAAAACGAGGACTTGTCCGTGCATTTATTTATAAAATTGATTTAAAATATGATATGATTGATTACATTACATTTATTTGATTATAGTCAAGCTAAGTTGGTTAATGTGATTTTTTTCTTTTCATTACGATTACGGTACAGTTTACTGGGAATTTTTTTTTAAACGAATTGGAAAGACTTTGTCCATTTTACACATAGTGAATTAAATAATTTATAGTAGTACGTAATTATATTATAGAACATTAAAAGACATGCTCAGCTTTCCAGTAAAGTCATTTAAGAAAACAAAAATAATTATAATAAAAGCAGAAATAAATATTTACAACCTGTTTATTTGTTATACGTACGTAAAAAATTGTAAAAATCCATTTATTTGCATTTTAAGTTCTGAAACTGAAAGGTTTTGTTAGTAAAAGAAATAGTTAATTAACTGTGGAGTAGTCCGTTACGCATCTTCTACGGATCCGATAATGTCCTCCACAATTTCCCCCGCCATGCTCTCTGCCTGGGCCTGAGAATCCTCCGGACCTTCCTCCTCCTCCTCCCATTCGCTCTCAGTCTCCTCCTCATCTGCTTCAGCTCCTCGTGATTCTGGAATTGGAGCAGGCGGCTCCTCAGCTGCGGAGCACCTCTTCCCATCATACTTATGCTCCGCCCGGCATTTCCGGAGCTCCGCCTCCTCCGCCTGTTTCTTCATCAGAGCTTCATACTTCACTCTCCGCATCCCCTTCCCCTTGTAGCAAACGCATTCTTTGGGACAAATGTAGCACTTCTTCTTTTTCTTCTTTTTGGGCGGCGGACACGCCTCCGTCTTCCTCTTCACCAAAAAGCCATCAAAGTAGAAGTCCTGGGCGAGCGGGCCAATGTTCAGCTTTTTCAAGTAGTTCCCATCCGTCTCCGGATGCTGGATCTCCTCCGGGTCATCCGTGGGGATCATGGATATCGGGACCATGTTGATCATCCCCTTGGCCCTCAGCTTGTTCATGCGATAGCGGCTAATCTTCTTCATCTCTTCCGCAACAAAGCTGGCAAAGTCCGTCCCCTCCCCCAACCTCGTCGTGAAGAACTCGGCCAAGTACTGGGCGGGATCTTGGGGCGGCGGCTGGGTCGTCAGCAGCTTCTTGACGAAGAGGGTGATCATGGCGCGGATCTCGGGATGGTCCCTCAAATAGCGGTAGTTCTCCTTCCGGATCCGATTCTTGAACCGCTCGAAGCCCGGCTTCCGGGCCTCAGGAATTGCCTTATAGTCAAAGTTGGTGGTGCCGTGGGGGTGGATATACGCCCGGTTATCATACCGATCGGAGAAGTTATTCCTCAGCTTGTAGATCTGGCTGAGACGGTCATCCACATACAAGCCCTCCTTGAAGTTCTCCAGCTCCCGGGCATCCCTGGAGCATTCCGAGCCCAAGTTGTCCGAGTCGGAGGAGACGAGGCTGGAGCGGTCCTTCTTCTCCAGCTTGATATCCATCTGGCTCCTGATGAAGCCCGCCGGGAGCTCGTCCGCGTTGATGAGCGCCGCCTCGATGATCATGTCCCGGACCACGTGATGGGAGACGGAGGCCTCCACCAGCTGCCTCGCGATCACAAGGTCCGGATCCTCCTCCGGGCGGATGGTTTTCATTGTGAGCCTCCTGAGCACCTTCAGCGTTTCCTCTTCCGTTGGCTGGAGATGGACTGTGGTCTTGATGGCATCCGGATCCGTCTCCAGCCGGGCCGCATTTTGCAAAAACTCGTCCGCATCATGTCCCGTCCTCACGATATGCTTGGCAGTGACCATATACGGGTCCGGCTCTTCTTCTGCGATCCGGACTGATTTCGGAGGGAGAATGGACTCCAGTTCCGGATCTCCCGCTGGCATTTCATCCAACTCAGTTGGATCCTGTTCCTCTTCCATTTTGGCTGAGATGCTTCAAAATTATTTTTCAACAATTATTTAATTAGTAAAAAGTTACGTAAGATGATCACCCTCCTTCCTTTCCAGTCATTTCCATAAATTCCATTCCCTGTATCATGTCATTTTATCTTATCATTGTCTGATAAGCATCTTTTTTTAATCCATTTCATACGTCATAATTTGAACTCTGCTTTGGTGGCCTTAACGACTTCCTTGAAGCTGGTTGGAGGAAATCAAAATCTTCCGCCAAACCAACTCGTCCTCCACCAACTTTCAAACAGCCAGTTCGGGATTCTCACAGTGCCCCAAACAGGTCGTTGATCCGGAAAACCATCCATTTTACGATCCGATTCGACTTCGCCGAAATCGTAACAAAGTCAATAAAAAACAATTGATTTTTTATGAGCTATTGAAAACTTCTTCGAAAGCCAAGTCATAAAAAGCTACTCCATTTTCATTTCGTCGACGTCACCTGACCTTCATGGGTGGTCTGTTATCTTGACGTGTGACGACTCTTGTTGTTTTTTTTTTGTCTTCAACTCAGCCACACCGACAACAGTGGAGCAATTGTTTAGAAAGTTTGAATAAAAATAAGGTAAATTGCGAGCTAAATTAACTATTCTTGCTCTCAATTAAGCTTCAAAATTAATTTCAACTCGGCAAAAAATTAAAAATAAATTGTGTTCATTTGATTTTCAGGTGGTGGTACAATAACAATGGCCAATCTTCGTCTCCTGCTGACTATCCTCTTGGGATCAGCTGTTCTCCTGAAGCCCACCCAAGGCTACCGGATCACCGTGGGTGCCTACGAGTCGGACTGCTACTTTGACCGGGTCTCCGAAGGTGACAAGATCAGCATGATTTACGAAGTGATCGACGGCGGCTTCCTGGACATTGACCTCCTGGTCACCAAGCCCAACGGGGAGGAGCTCCTCACCCGGATGGGGGAAAGCAGTGGAAAGTTCACCCTGACCGCCTCCGAGTCCGGGAACCACACCTACTGCTTCAGCAACCAGATGTCGACGGTCACCCCGAAGGAGATCCAGTTCTCCGTCGACATTTCCAAAGCGGAGGACAAGAAGATTACCGAGTTTGGGGAGTACACCGCCAAGGAGATTGAGGAGATCCAGCCGGAAAAGTTGGAGGTCATGATTAGGGAGCTGAAGGGGGTCATTCATGGGGTCGCGCATGAGCAGGAGTATATCGGGCTCAGGTACAGGATTCATCGAAGGATTCAGGAGGCAACCAACTCGCGATATACGCTTTGGGCATTCTTCGAAACCGTTTTGGTCACGGTGGTCAGCGTCGGCCAGGCCCTGTACATCAAGAGGTTCTTTGAAGTGAGGAGGATGGTGTAGAAAAATAATTTTAGTTAATTAAGTTATTAATTATATATTTAATACATACCGTATTTGAAAATGTTTGTGTCAAAGGTTAATTATTACTTTTAAGTGCTGTAAAAAAATAAATCCGTTTTTGTTTTCCATTTTAATTGACTGTCCAAATGCTGCTCTATTTATTTTAATTTTACCGTAATAATAATTAAGTCCAATATATAGATAATTAAGTTAATTATTTTATTTTAAGAGACAGCAGTGCCAAAATGACTGTCGCGCTATAGTTCAAAATGACCCCCAAGATACTGCAGGACGTTACCATTTGAATCTTGCAAAACCCTCCAATTCGATAACCAACCGGGAAGCAACTTCCCAACCTGACCCTTTCATACTTGGCCTTGGCCATTCCATTCCACTGCCTCCTCCAAAATATCCCAAACCGTTTGGCCTCCTCACTCGGCATCGCCCCCATATTCATTCCCAGCGAGTTCAGATAAGGCAAAACCAGACAAGAGACTGCCAAAGATAAGTAGAATATATCAGGGAGGACTCCATACAACAAGATAACCCCACAGCATGAACAAACCGAGAGGATCACACCCGCTCCCACGCACACTGGAACATAGCTGTAGAGAAAGGCGTTCCCGGAGCTTATCAAAATGGTGAGCTGCCGGTATAACTTAAGATAAGGTGAGAACTTGAGCTGATGACCCTTGACATTGGTCAGCCAATTGGAGATTTTATTTCTTCTTCTTCGAGCCATGACGGAGGAACAAAGGGCACTCGTGTTGATCAGCCCATACGTCCGATGGAAGGTTATCATGATGGACTCCCCAACAACCAGGATCTTCAGTAGGGGGAGGAGTATCGGTAAGCTGGGGTAAACTGATATAATTAGGTAGAACACTCCGATAAGGAGCCTGATCTGGAAAGGGAGGGACTCCGGATGATAAGATGTTATCCATTTGAGGAGGAGCTGCACCGGGTCGTAATTCCGAGAAAGGGGGAATGTGAGACAGCAAATGGGGAAGGCAAGGAAGCTCAAGGACAGGCCGTAAACTATGACCTCCTTCAAAGTTGGAGGACGAGAAGGTCCCGGCCATCCTAAAATAAATAAATAAATAAAGCTAATTAAAAGTTAATTGTAATTTTAGCTATATTTTATTTTTATTTTACCCTGTCTTCGCTTCCTCCTCCCCTCCAAAAGCCATATGGCTTGGGTGGCCACCCAGTGGTCCTCGAACAGCCCGACCTCCGTCGTCCACACCGTGCTCCCTCCAAAAACGCTCAGGGTCAGGATAATAGTCAATAAAAATATCTCCTCCACGCAGCTCAAGTCACTGTAAATGGAGCAGTTATCCTCCCCCTCCTTCTTCAACTTCACCAGCCATATAAGGCGACCACCGGAGTACAGGAATAACCCAGCCAGCTCCAGTTTCATCCAAGTCCATAATAACGGCAGTTTTTTGGAACCCTTCAACAACTTCGGGTTCTCGCATAGTCTGTGTGTGAGCTCGTCGTAAATCACTGGGAACTCGAAGAAGCGCTGGAGGAGGAGCTGGACGTTTATGAAGCCGGTGACGAACGTCATGTTTTAGAAGCCCCAGTCCAGTTCTTTCCTTCTCTTGATACTGATGAAAGCTCTTGTTTGTGAAGAAGGTCTCAGGTTACCCCCAAACAATTCGGATATAGCCATCTTTCTTTCTTCCAACTTCATTTTTAAAGTATCATTTTGATAAATATCTAACCTTTTTGTTTTCCATTAAATTATTGATGACTATCCGGAAGTTTTTATAAATCGAAGAAAACTAAATGTTTTTCTTTTTCTTGCATCATCAGATCATTGTCAAACTTAATCAATCAAAAATCGATATTTAAAGGTGGACGGAAATATGGAATTGGAATATAGTAAAGTTTAAAGAAAACAGGGGCAATATGAGACTACACCTGAGTTACATCGATTATTTGCGACCTTGAGCAATTTGTTGCGTCATAGTCATGTCATGCCTGTGTCCTGTTTTATGTTTAAAGTATTATTCGCAAATCATTTTCCAGGAAGATTGGTGTTCCTAATAACTTGCCAGCATATTTAATGTAGATTGACCCGGAAGGATTAAAAATTAAATAGGATTTTTTTATTGCCCCGTTTGATTACAATGATTAGTTCATCTTATGCCATATAGAACAGTATTAATTCAGCAATTAAAAAGTTTTAAATTTTTTTAACAGCAAGGTCAGGTTCGGATATCAATTAAAAAGGATCTTGCTTCGCTTCCTTCCTTGATTGATTTACTACACGAAAATAGCAAAAGTGATTTACACAAAAAAAATTCATGATAAGTCGGCTATTCAATGATATTTAATGCGATGTCGATGATAAGCTATAAGTTAACAGCCGGTACGTGGTTAACAACGTTCCCTCAAAATCATCCACATCCATAAAAAAAAGATGAGTAGCCCATTTCATTCCTCTGGCAAGTGATTATCTTTGTAATAGTAGGATTAACTAACATAAAAACTTCCATTTAGCCCAGCCTTTCAACCATGATGATAAGTCGGAAGCAACTGCAACTGCAGCGTAACTCTTTCAAACATTAAATGTAAGTAGTTTACACATTTTCCCTAAAAATAACGTTTAAAAAGTAATTTGTTTACATTTATGTAAAATTGATGATTCATTTAAAGTTCAAAACATGCTTTAGCTAGTTTTTGTTACTGTTACGAGAAAGGTCAGGTCAAGTTTAGTATGTAAATTCATATGCTTGTTCGTTAAATTTTATTTTCGACAAAGGATTGGATTGGATCTTGCTTGGCTTAATTTTGGCATTGAGCATTTAACAAACAAGTTAAAAGTTAAAGTCACGCTCTATTGGCCAACCGTCCGTCACGCATGGCTTGGGAGGGAGGTTTTTGTTTCGCTGTCTGTTTTTATGGGATGCTTCTTCAAGAAGATGAATAGCTTTGTTCAGATTTTTGCAGCGCAGCCGGTATGAAAATAACTGCCAAATTATCTCAAGCTCTGTATGTTACTGTTACTGGAAGGTTTATTAATAAATTACTTCCTAAAAACTAATTATATGCTGATTATAATTATAATGCTTGCATTTTTTTTATGTTTTTGCATATTTTGAAGGAAAAGTTGTTTTGAAGATGATTTGATTTGATTTCGCTGCTATTTTTAAATGTGAGCTGGCTGGAGTGGAATGGACTTGTTATGATGATGATTATGAATGTTTTAAGTTAATTTTAAGCAGAGTTTGGAGTGAGATGAATGGAATTAATTAATGAAAGTAAATTTTAAGATCATCATGGAAGGTTTGGAAGGTTTTTGGTGGAGTCGGTGTGACAAGTGACGTAAGATAGTTCAGTTCAGAGTTGATTGTGTGGAGTGGAGGGAGGAGGAATTTTGTATTGTTTTTATAGGATTATCCTCCGATAATATGTCCATTCGTATCCCGCTGGAGTTGCTGACCTTCCTGATAAGATTCATCCCGACGCTGGTGGGGCTGTTGGCGGCGTACTTGGAGTTTTGTGATTATTTTATCAGACCATTCCCCTTGTTTAGTGGAAAGGCGGAGGACGTCTACGACTTCATTGTGGGTGGGTGGAAGTGTGCAAAAAAAAATTAAGTTAATTGGGATGAAGTTTAGTATATTTAAATAGATCG
>JAQGAI010001939.1:0-13382 GCA_034696905.1 Lepidocyrtus violaceus
ATGTCCATTTTCATCCATAGTTGTATCGTATCATGTAGAAGTAGAACTACAATTCATTATTAACATTTTTGTTTTTTTTTAAATCTTTGTAGAAAAAGTTCCTAGAAAGCTTGGATGTCCAGTTGGAATTGGAAACCCCCGTTTTTGATAAGCGGCTGTATACTAATATTCTAAATAAGGATGAAAAACAGAAACATTTAGCGTTTAAGCCGCATTTTCTATCTCGTGATAAGGTAAGTTTTGAGAAGCAATATATCTACAACCATTCAACTATAATAAATAGCTTTATCAAGAAATTTTTTTCGTGAAAACAAACGCTAATCCTCAATTGTTAATTGGAAATTACAGTATTTGGACACCATAATAGAAGCCCTCACACCTGACGATATTCGGCAACTTATTCTAGCCGAAGATGAGCTTAGCCAGTGTGATGGCTTCACCCGCATCTTTCCTGGTCCTAACACCTACACTTACTTCCCTTATTTTGAAACTTCTCGCTATTACAACATGCTCTTCGACGCTTGGGAAACAAAGTACGGAAACAATCGCTTGGAAGGGGTGGAACGGTTGACTCATCTTTGCCGTAACAAGATTCATCTTGACGTTGAACCAAGCGCTCTTAACGCGGTAGGTATTTTTACCAATAACTCATTCGTTTCCCAGTTTGTTAATTGTTTGGATGAGTAAGTGTGTTAATAAAAGTAAGCGAAACGTTTATACTCTTTACCAATAATTATTACAAGAACCAACCATTGCATTATTAGGGTTTACATGATACAATTAAGTAATAATGTGTTTTTAAAACTATGTTGTGTGTAAGTACTTAGGAAAGTTGCATCTAAATCTTCCAAAAAAATGTGTTAGATTAGCAAGGTTTGGTTCATTCGTTGGTTCCTGCTGTTACAGTTGTAGCAACTGTGAAAAAAGCTTCGCAACAATAGACCTGCATACTTAGATTTGATAGGCTCTAGATAAATGTACCCGGAATAATACAATGATGATTAGATAAACAAACATAGAGCTTCTGTGCTGCTTTAACTGTATGCCATTAACTGCTGCTCACATTTTTCAAAGAATTAATACAATAATCATTTGTTATTATGTATATTATTTACTGCAATTAGGGAAGGGTTGTGGTTCTGCTAGCACATGATGCCATGAGGAAGGTAAAAGATTGTAAGTCAACTGTGAACAAGTCACATAACTATTTCTTTAGGTATCTTGGTTGATGCATTAGACAAGATTCGATTATAGCTTTTGGTAAAAAATTATCAAAATACTTCGATTAGATAGGAATTACTTTTGTGTAGTGCGGAAAACTTCAATACAATACGATTAGCTATTTTGGAAAGTATTAATTTAGTACTTACATCATCCACCATTTTGTAGATAATGCAATAGTCAACCCAGTCGGAGACTGGTTTTTGTAAGAACGATCTATGGATGGTTTTTATCCTTAGAGATGTTAGCAGATTAATTGCTGACAGTTTCGTTCACACAGTTGTAAAAAGGTATTAATAATTATATCATAGATCATAGTCCTTACTTATTGTTAGTTGGGTTCGGAAACAAAAAGGTAAGAAGTGAAGGAGTGTATTTGTTAGTTTAGTTTACGATAGCAATAGTTTATAATTTATTGTTGGTAATTATCGGTTTGTTATAGGCCATTAGGCATACAAACCATCAAAGCACATTAGTTAAGAAGGTGGTTATAGTGCCATTTTTACTCTTCCATTGATGGAGTAAAAGTTTTAGATTGACAACTATACAACATGAAGTATTAGTTAGTGATAACAGTTATAGTTATAACTATAAATAATTATTCAACCAAAAAATCATGGTAAGGTTTAAGGTACACTGGGCCTACCAAACAAAATATACGTAAAAATGTAAAAAAAATAAAAATATGTATGTATGTTGCAATTTACAAATCAAAAAGTATAGATGACTTATAGAATTAACTTGGATTTACTTACCACCCTAATCAACTAGAGTAAACTAGTTTAATTTATGATTACTTCTACAATTTAGATTTAAAAAAGTACTTTACTTGCTTTCTAGATAGTCTTGCTGACGCTGAAGTAGAAGACCATGAAAGTAATCTGAACATTTAATTATTTTTACAGACCTCCGAGAGCCAGGATTGTGACGTGTCCGAGTCGGATAAGGGTAATGCCAACGATCCTCCAGCAGTTTCTTCCGTTGAGCAGTGCCAAACCGAAGCTTCAGACGATAACTGTCCGAATTCTAATTCTATGGAAGTCGAGGTAGTGGAAAGTGAAATCAATGTAGTAGCTACAGAAGGGAAAGATTCTCAAGTGAACAATGTACTGGAAAATGGGAACCATGAGCAGCTCTCCAGCCAAACAACGACGACAACGCCATCGGCATCCGACTTAGAAAATGCCAACTTTCTAGCGCCCTCCACCCCAACTCCCACAATTCCTTTAGTATTAGATAACATTACAAACAGTCCTCGTTCACTTATGCCAGATGTCTTTGCGAATTCTCCGACAATTAAATGTCACGATGAGGATCGACTCGCAGTAGGTCCTGCAAACACTCAAATGCAACAGCCAATTGGAGACTATATCAAGGGCATCTGCTTCTAATTATCGATCCTGTGTAATTTCTTTGTTTAAGTTTCGTTGAATTAATGAACCATAGTATTATTGTTAAAATACGTATGGCTTTACTGTAAAAAGTTCTCATGTACCATTATTTGTTGTTCTCTGTTTCGGAAGTATTTTACATGAATTATTGTCTTCGATTTTAAAATTTTAAATGTTTTGATTAACGTCATCAATTAGACTTTAGTAGACTGATATGTATAATCATTGTAATCAGATAAAAGCTATATATAAATTGTAAGCTCTATTCCTCCATATTTCAGTTTGTTTTTCGAACCTATTTAATACCAATTTACCCAGAGTTTAGCTAGCTTTCTAATTTTTTATGAAATGAAAAAGAAACAAGACTGTATTTACAAGTGCATGACTATTCTTAAAACCTAGAAAGATAGTTAATTGTGTAATGATGTAAAAAAATAAACAACTGAGTGATTATTGGCGAAAAAACTGTAAGATTGATGTAATGATATTACCACCCATTGTTATACCAGTTAACTAACTGTAAAAACCGAAATGGCGAAATCTTGGCGCATTGTTCACAAAACGTGGTGGGTGGAAATAAAGAAAAACTCTTTGGGAGTTCTTGACCTGGCAGTTGGCATAACATGGATGAATGACCAATTATTTTAATTGTTAGTTTAATTTAAGCCCACCCATCTTGGATCATGATCATGATTTTATGAGCTTCAAAACCATTTTTATTATGTCATGTCTTCATTTTTCACTGGTATTTTGGCGTCAGGCGATTCAGGCGGACAGCAAGGCTTATCAACGCACCTGAATCCACCCTCCCACGTCCCACATTGCCCCAGGGGCTGGAGGAACAATAAGATGCATCAACATCGCATTGTTAGACCACTCACACTTCACAACAATAGAAACAAGCAATGAACAATGGACTGGATGAGTTTTTTGGAGGTGAAGGAAGTCCTAGCCAAAAGTCCATACCGGTATTCTACTCGCTGATTGGTTAAGCTACCTCCCCTACCCAGCCAATCAGAGCTCGTGTTGTTCCCTGTTCAAAGGAAAAAATACGCCAACGACTGACTTTGTCTTTCTTTTCTTCCTTCTCTCTCATCTCTCCCTTCTAGTGCTACACAGAGCACGATGATGATGAACATGAAATGTGAACCTGCCAAGCACAGAGAAGAGGCGTGTGAAATGAATTGAAAAGAATTTTTGTCTGTTGACGTTCTTATCCGTTTTTTGTGGGTGCCTTGGCCCTTGCTTGCACTGCAGTAGCAGCTATACCTATTTTTGAAGGAAAATATTTACTGTAACAGATTAGAAAAAAGTAAATGCATTTTATAGTTTTTGTTGTGAGTGAACTGTAAATAAAAATTAGCGAAAATCCTTAATTTAATTTGAGATTTTAATATTTTGCATTTGCATGAATGACACATGACAAGAGTGAGAGGTTGAAAAGGTTATCATCAAGTGAAGCCCGTGAACAGGAAAGAAGATAAGCCGTTCACCATTTGTTGAAATAAGTGATTGAGTGGTAGAAATTGATAAGTTTGTAAGTTTTAACTTACTGTTCGAAAACGGTTGTGGTTGACGGTGGAGGGTGTGGGAGGCATTGGCATTGTTCAGTTCAGAATCAAGAAGATAAACTGCTGTTGCTGTTTACGTTGCTAATAGAACGTATAATTTAACTCCGGAAGTTTTATGAGGTACATAAATATAATAGTTGAAATAAGCATTAATTTATGCAGGTCAGTGAATTTACGTTAGTATTATTGCAGCTGAGCTGGCTATATGATTGATGATTAAGCTGACAGTTTAAGTTTAATGATTAAAACATTGACTCATTGGAATAATTAATAAGTGTAAAGTGATTGTTGATTGTAATGAATGTTTTGCAGGCTACAATTAAATACTGCTCCCGAGTTGTTTCATCTTTGATTGATGTTGAAATGGATCGCTCCACAATGGATGGGGGCGACTGTACGGATGACGCCATGTCAATAGATCAGTCCACCGGAAGCAAGTTGTTTTCGCCGTTGAGTATCTGTAGTATTAATGTATGCTCCACCCCACAGAAGACGCCCGGTCCTGCGGTGAGCTCGGTTGTGAAGCTGAAGTACGCGTACTTGTCTGGGACTCAGCTGTGGACAAATACTGCTTTTATGGCGGCTATTAAAGTAAGCACGGACGAAGTTAACTAAATGCACTGAACAGTTTGTCTGGAAGTGGAATACAATGCTAAATTATTGATGGATTGTTTTTGTTATGAATTTGTAGACGTTGGATCTGGAGGCGCACACATTTGACGATGCCTTTTCTAACGGGACGATTGACCACAACGTGTCGATATTGGTATTTGAAGAATTCTCCGGAGCAATATTTGAAGCGCTGAGGAAACGCCAAGGAAGTATTAAGCCTAGAATATACGGACCTCCCGTAGTCATTCAGGTTGCTGAAAGTAAAGAGAAGTTTTTCCCCGTTTCGAGATCCGGATATCCGATATTTTGTCGTCACTTGAAAGATACAAGAGTCTCAGTTACCGGTTTGAAGACGAAAGAGCACTTTGTAAGTTGGTCACTGATAAGATAATTCTCGTTAGCTTTGATATGGCGATTCTTATTATGGACCAAACCGAACATGAGTTATCGTTTTGATCGGATTTCCAGAATGATGTGCGAAGAAAAATTCTTTACATGGATGGGACTTTCCTTGAACGTGAAGGACCGTTGACGCATTTGGTCACTGGAAAGTGTAGAGGGACAAAATACCGAGATGCGGTGGCTCTAGGAAAACCAATTCTTAAACCAGAATGGATTGACTTTGTTTGGGGCAAAAGAAATAATACTAATTTCGATATGATGACGGAGTCGGTAAGTATATTTCTCTGTTCTTCATAGTGAAAGTTAAATGTTAATCAGGATTTAAATCTCAACTAATACAATCTTTGTACAGGCAAAATTCAAAGTGAAAGCTTTTTACGGAGCAAAAATTCTGCTCGAAGGTTTTGACTCTGGAGAGAAGACAAATATGACGAAATTAATAGAAGAAAACGGAGGTGAAACTGCGTCAACTCTGGATTCATCGGTTACACATGTTGTAAGTACTGCTTTCAAATTTTGCATTGGCTTGACTGTAACAATGTTCGCTTTGCTCTTTTTTGCTTTTCAAAAAATATGTTTTACCAGCTTTCCAAAAAAATTAATGAATGGGCAACTAGCAACTCTCTAAAAACCTACCTGGTGTATGAATGTCCTTTTTTTCGATTAACAATGCTTCGAATGCCAAGTCAAGCCAATTCAACCGCTTGTTTAACTTCCTTTTGGATGTGTATGTCTATGGTCGCTGACCCCCGAATGCTTTAGTAACACTCGTTTTGGGGAATTCTGTATAGGTTATTAGCGGTACTACTCCGCAGGCTGAAAGTCGGAAGT
This sequence comes from Lepidocyrtus violaceus, assembly GCA_034696905.1. Classification (NCBI taxonomy): domain Eukaryota; kingdom Metazoa; phylum Arthropoda; class Collembola; order Entomobryomorpha; family Entomobryidae; genus Lepidocyrtus; species Lepidocyrtus violaceus. The sequence continues at coordinate 6,029 of JAQGAI010001939.1, forward strand.
TGCTAGCGACTCCTCCAGTAAATTGCGATGAAGGGGGCGAACAAGACGGGGTTGAAACTCCCTCTAAAAGGGCTCGCTTCGAGCTTGTACGTTAAAAATCAATCTGTTAATTACTTCATTAATATGAAAAAATTAAAGTTTCTGTGGTGCAAGTGTATATGTGGCTGCTCTGAATATCTATAATTACTACAAATATTTTAACCAAAACTAACAACATTATTAACATGGAATTCAGACGATATTTGACAGTGTTCTACTATGTTTTAGGTACTTAACGATCTCAATGAAAACAGTTTAGACGCTGCAGACGTAAAGTCATCATACCCTACAGAAAAAGCCAAAGTTGTGAAAGCTGAATGGTTTTGGAGCTCTATCCAAATTGAAGCTTGTGCAGATGAAACCAGCTATTTATACAATGAGAGTCGGCCAACGAATGAATTTAATGGCAGTATTGGAACTCCCAATTCATTCACAAGTCCGAGTGGATGTTACAGTGATGATGGAACCCCAACATCAGGCACACCGGGCTCTGCGAGTCGAAGGAAGAGGAAGCGAATCAGGGACCTCGTGAAGTAAGATTATCTCTGTCGGCCTTAAATATTGTTTGGAATCAATCATGACAGCGGGGCTGGGTTGATAATATTTATGTATGTTTTTTCAGCTTCACTCAAGTGGATTATCCCACGTATGTCATCGATGAAGATCCAGAAAAACTTAACTTGGGTGGAAAATCGTTGGATCAATGTTCAGATGTTGTATCGGATGTTGAATTTGCAGCTATTCTGAAAAGAATCCAAAATGTCCTCAACTCCTCAGACATGAAAACGATGAGCCCAAGACAGATTGAGTTTCTTCATTTAGTGGAAACTGAGCGAAATTATACCAGTATTTTGATGATGATTGTTAAGGTACCTATGCATGATAAGAGAATAGGTAAAATACCATCCGATTTTTAAGAATATTTTTTTAATCATTTTGTTTGTTGAACTTGAATAGAATTTCAAGGAACCCTGTGAAAAGGATGACCAAGCCGGAGGACAAATATTGAATACGCAAGAAGTGAAGACGATATTTAGCCCGATTCTTCCAATTTACTCTCTTCATCGTAGAATGCTGAGGGATTTGTTTCAACTTTTAGAAAATTGGAATGAAGAAAATTTGATTGGCCAGATATACGTAAAATATGTAAGAACTACTTGTGTTAAGTTGATGAAACGATTGATGGATCTCTTTTAACGATTTAATTAAACTCGACTGTTTTATTTTAATTTCAGGCGCAGGATCTGAGGAAATCTTATGAACCTTTCATCAACTTTTTTGAGACTGTCAAGAATGAAATTGTTCGTTGTGAGGCTGATAAACCCAGATTTATGGCGTTCTTGAAAATTGCACAATGTAAGTTGAAGTCGAATTTGTCAAATAATATTCAACTCAGTTCCTAATGGCTCCAGATTTGATTACTGATTTACTTTTTCCACTCATTAGGCAAGCCGGAATGTGGGAAGCAGACTTTGGCGGATTTGATGATCAGACCTGTGCAACGTCTGCCATCAACAGCCCTAATCCTCTCAAATCTAGGTCGCCACACTCCAAAGACAAATCCAGACTCCGAATGGATAGCAAAAGGACTGGAAGCGATAAACCAGGTTAATCAAACGATAAATGAAGAGAAGAAGCGCAATGATGCACGCGTAGCCATGTTCGACACATTCCATGAAATTGAAGGCTGTCCGGTTGAACTACTCTCGGATCACAGAACTCTCCTGCACAAATTAGAAGTGACAGCTTTAACTGATATGTACGGACAAAAGTATGATCCTCTCATGCTTTGTGTGTTTTCTGATCACATTCAAGTCTGCAAACGTCGTAATGGAGCACAATCAAGAAATCTTCCTACGGCTATGTCTGTAGCGAATTTGAGAAGTCCAAATGTTTCTCGTAAGTCTTATCTTCCCGGTCAGTATGCAGGGCCTTCGAATCAGAAGCGGTATAAGTTTATGGAATGGATTTGTTTCTCGTATATCAAGCGTGTGGTGGAGATTGTCGATCTGTAAGTTTTGTTTAAATTGTAATTAAATAATAATGATAGAATTATGTACTGTGGATCGGTGGGTTCCTCGGTTCCAAAAATGTTTAAAACTAACTAATCTTGTTGTCCATTATAGTTCACCACCAGCGTTTGCCTTCTTGGTCATTTCTCCGAATGAACTCCGAGAGAGGGTTCTAGCATTCACCGTACCGCATGATCCTAAATGGACGAGGCAATCTATTGTGCAATTATTTGCTAAGCAAGTTGCGGAAGCAGCTCAAAGGATGGACTATGTAAGTAGCATTGTTTTACAAAAAAAAGAAGAGAAGAATCAATATTTTATGAGCCGGAAATTGAACGTTTTTATGAAATTTATTATTTCCTTCACTATTGTTTATTAATGCAGGAGCACATGATAGCAAAAGTAGATGCGTCAAGCTTGCATATTTCAGATCATAATACGTCTGTTCTGGAGAAGGCGAGTCGATTTGCAACAAAGACAAGGAAAAAGGTAAATAAAGAAATCCAGCGATTTAATCCTTCTTTTATCTTTTCGATGTGTTTGAAGGCGAATTTTTATAACTTCTATTGATGATTGTGTGTAACAGGTTGGGAGAGCACTGAGTCTTTCAAAGACGCCCAGCAAGTTAAAGCGAACCGTATCTCAAATGATGAGCCCTTTTCAGAATAGAAATTGTCAACAGGATGCCGATACTATCTCCCAGTGTGGAAGTGAGTCGTCATCAGCCTCAGCTTCCATAACTCCTCTGCGTTCAAATCTTTCTACGATGAGTTTATGGGTAAGTAAACAAATTCATATGTTCCTGTTTTATAAAAAATAATAATTTCCGTAATAATGAAAACTTGATTTATAAAGGTTCACTCTCGGGCAAATTAATTTACAATCTGTTGTTACGTTTAGTTTGGATCAAAACGAGGAACAGCGGAGAGCGGCAACACGCCAAAATCAAGAAAGATTACGAGTGACAAGGACACGAAGAAAGTCTTCTCTGCTATTCAAGAATCATAATGGAAGTGCGCGGTGTCGTGATTAAGGTTAGCGTGTTTCGTTGGATTTTGCTTTACATTTGAAAATTAAATTCTTACTAGAAGAAAACGAGTATAGTGAACTTTAAACTCAAAAACCCATTTATAAATAAAATATAGTAAACGTAATACTAACTGTATCTTTAGGTCTATTTCTTACGCTAGGGAGAAAAAGTGCATATCATTCAACTGTTCAAATTATTTCTATGAATAAAAATTGTAAAAACATTTTAAAAAAAACTGAAACTATCAAAACCTGTTCAACTGTATTGAATTCAAGTTATCTCGAAATCACTTAAATGATACCCTGTAAATACTAGACTTTCAAAGATTTTTATACAGCTATGTTAGATCTCTTTTAAAAAATCATGTGGGAAGTTCAGTTGGAACATTGTTATTAAGGAAAATACAAAATATACAAAATAACTCAAAAATTATTACCTATCATAAAAGTTGTTGAATTTTTAGATGAAATATTTTGACAGTATTTATTATACGTTAGTGTGAAAAGAAATTAATGTCTGCAATAAATTAATTAATGCATATATGTTTATTTATGAATTTTAAATGCTGAGAATTCCAAAACTTTAAATGATTTATTTTTGCGGATGCAAAATACTCATGTGATATCAATATGCATTATTGTAGCGAGTAGTTCAAAGGCTTGGTATTAGAATTTGTTAATTTAAGACATGCAAAATGCTGTAAATGGTATTGGTTTAGGCAATTCTCTGCAAATATAGTTTGGCTTTTAGTTTTGTTAGTTGCTCAACTCATGGATCAAATCATGAGTCTAGTCCATATTTACTAATTGGTTTAGTTAGTTAGGTAAGTATTTTTTCAAACTTTTTCAAATTCAAATGTTGCTCATCTTTATCTTTTCAAAAAACGTCGAAACTTTCGTCTTTATTTTCATTTACTAACCATAAATTTGTAATAACTTTATTGAAATTTTAAGTATTTGTTTTGTGAAATCTAGTCTTGAAAAATGGGACTTGCACAGCAAAATCCCATCCTCTTTCTAACACAAATGAAAGATTTCAACAAGTATCATTATCCATTTAAAAGTATCTTGTTCAGGGGAATATTTTTCGCAATAAAACCGATTATGACATAAGTAGTTCTTGTAAAAAATTGTAGGTTGGTGGTAGTAGGTATGTAAAAAAGCATTTTGTTTTTTAAATCGTATAGGGCCTTCCATTTTATATAGTTTTCAACTCACTTAGAATCCATTTTGGTGGAAAAAGATACTATGGACCGTATTCCTTTCACGGATGTCTACAAAAAACAGGAAGAAGAGAAATAATAAACTAGAATGTTTTATCATCAATTTCAAATTATTTTTGGTTACATGATAAAATGATTTTTTTATTTGTAATAATAATAATCATAATACGTTTATTTTTGTTTTTAAATTACACACCAGAAATATCAATTGTTTTCAGTAAATAATCACGATAACTTTTTTTTTTGCAAACTGGCGATTTTTTTCCCTCCGTGGATAACAATGATACAATATTTGTTTCTGCTAATAACTTAGTTTTATTGTTAGAGATATCATTCATGTATGTTTAGCAATTCAATATGAATCAACAATATCTACCGGCAATTTTTTTCGCGATAGGTAAAATGTAAATAATTATTTTTTTTGGTTGTTTTTTAGCTATCATTATATGATGTATTTTTTACTGATTAATCTTGGTTGTTTAAAACTAAGTACAAGTTAAGTATTGTATTGTTTGGTTTTGGATTTTTAGGTAAAAGAGATTCTTTTTTTCTTGGTATTGCATTAGAAAGGTTGGTTGATTCGATGAAGATGAAAAAGTGGTGAAAGCGAAAAAAACAATAATTTTTAGTCCCTAAAAACGAATGGTTCAGGAACGAGATCCTTTTCATATTAGGTTTATAAATTCGTAAGTAAATGTTGAAATAGTTGATTGTTTTGTACCTAAAAGTTTTTTTTCTTCACAAAGCTAAACAACAGTACCAAACTACACATTTTTTTTGGCTAAAAGTAAACTCATGATCGATAAGCAGTTTTTTATTGATTAGACCATCATATTTTTTTGATAACCATACCAGTTTTTTTTTGTGTAATTCCTTATTCTAGTATAGTAGCAGCAGCTCAGTTATTTTATGTCAAAAAATCTCTTTCCCTCGAGGAATTTTAACTTGTTCGGCAGCTCTAGACGAATGAACGTTTTCCGTTTAAAAAAGTTGGAGGAAAGTTCTAATAATTTGTTTTAGTTTAGAATAAGATAATCCAGTTTAACAATAGCAAAGCGAGCGTTTATTAGGAGAGGGAAAGATAGACGAGTTATTGTTATTACATTAAATATTTTGGATTGGATCGAAATGATTTTTTATTCCTCTTGCAAATATAAATCTAAAATAGCTCTATCATGATTGTATCAAATTTCCTCGTTTGACAGGTTGACAGTGTTGATGTGTTTCTTTCAAAAAAGTGTATCCCGGAAAAGAACAAGTTAAATGATAGGGTTGTTTTGTTCGAAAACTTAATGTAGGATGTATGTCGTTGGGTTTTTTATGTGGCCTGCACATTATTTTTCATATTATTATCGGTATTCTTTAATTTAAGAAAGAAAAAGCTTGAAATGGTGTTCTTTTTAATACTTCGTGGTTCTGTTCTGTGTTTTTGGAGAAAGTGATTGGTTGGAGAAGTTTCTTCCATTTTTTCTGTACTTTCACCTTTTCTCTCTTGTGTAGATTTTTTTGTATGCTGTTTATTACGTATAATTTTTTAAAGAGATTTGTGCAGAGAATGCTTTCCCTAGACCAAAAGAGGCTTTCTCTCGGATTTGATGTGTTTTTCGTTATTGACAATGATTATTATTATTGCATTATTTATGAATATTTTACGAGAGAGAGAGAGCAGGTAGGTGACTGCGCGGCGAGTTTAATTGATATCGATTCTGTCATTTTGATTGCTCGAAATGAGATTTATATTGTAAATAGATTTGATAGAATAGAGTCAGGTTGATTTGATATCATTTTTATAATACGCTTATCCTTAGTGAAAAATGGAGAGAACAGATTTTGGGGAAACGGATCTTTATTTGACTACTTACTTAAGTTAAGTACCTAACTTTTCCTCATAATAATACCCTTCATTGTTTTGTATATCAACATTAGTTATTTTTTGTTTGTGGGAGGACACGGGGGTGGATTGGTTTATCGGCCCCGGAATTTCGTAGGAAGTGAAAGGAAATTAACCTTCTTTTTGGCACCATTCAGAAAGTCTTTATACATCTCCGACCGGATGTAGCGAGAGTAGCTGTCACTCTTCATCAAATGGTAGACGTGAGCCTGGAAAATAGATAATTGAAAAGAGGAAGATGAGATGAAGAAAGCATTCATTCAGTGAAATTGGTATAATTTTAGAATCATTGAGTTGAATGGGGAGGGAAAGTTATTAAGAGAAAGTATTAAATTGGATTGATTTGATTGATGCTGACCAGAGCTGTATCAAAACTCCATCGATCCGGATTCCCATCTTGGATGTTTTTCCTAGTGTGTTCGTACGAATGGGAGTCGACGTTGACGAGACAGGATGCATCGGGGGCTAAGAACTCCTGCCACACTTCCTCCGCCCTTTTAGGAACTTCGCTCATGGGAAGACGCTTCAATTGTTGTACGGCCTCCCAGAATCTAATGTGGGTTATGATAATATGGGGAAAATATATAAATTGCTTATTATGCTAGTCAAATTATATTTGGATAAGGTTGACAAATTGGATTGGAAAAAGTTGGTTATAAATCCTACTTGAGATTCTCCCCAGAGAATTCCTTTTCCAAGAACTTGACGAAATGTTCCCGTCCCACGGGATCCTTGAGTAGTTCTTCTACGGAGAAGCCCCATCTCCTCACTCGTCTGGCGGGGATGTCTTTCCTGCAGTTTGGGAAATAAATTATTCATTTTTAGAATGAATGCTTGTACGGAGTGTTGGTATGTTATGGGTGATAAAGCGTTTAGGGAAAACTTACGCCGTTCTCTCCATATCCCAGAAATCAGTACTATCGGACAGCCATGGATTGGAAGGTTCGGGCGCTGCAATGAAGGGGTCGTATTCCGAGTACATGTCGTAATACCCCATATGTCTGGGAATGGGTTTTAAAGAAAAAATTAACAAAGGGATAAATATTATAATTAGAGTTAGTGTCGGAACATTTGCGTTATCGATTAAATCGGGATTTGAAATGGTTTCTTACAGCTCTGCAACTTTTGAGATTTTTATGGAATGTCTATCCAACTTGTAC
>JAQGAI010001940.1:0-13381 GCA_034696905.1 Lepidocyrtus violaceus
AATGGATGGGTAATTGAAATGGATTTATTTATATGGCCTCGTAAACAGTTGTGAGTTTTTTTGAGTTTGACTTATTTATAACGTGTTATGTAACCTGTCCAAGCAAGCCAGAGAATTTTCGCAATTAGCTTGATTTGTTAAAAGGGATTTGTCGGGGATGTCGACATTAATTAAAATGCTTGTGGGGAGGATAAAATGTTTTGACTTGGGATAGGACGACAGACAGGGGAAAAAGGGAAAAAAAATAGATCATGATGATGATCAGTTTTATTTGCCAATTCGTGGAATGAATATTTTTGCAAATTTGCGAAACAAAAAATAAAAATCTATTGTGTTGGAATAAAAAAAAAGTTTGCTGGTTGTAAGTGGGAAGGGGAGATCGGACTGTCGTCGGCTTGTAAAAAGGTAGATCCGGTTCTGGTTCCACTCCGTCCACATTCCATATTGATATTCCATCCCATTTAACAATGACGGAACTAGTGGGACCTTCGTACGTCATCATCATCATCATCAGCAGCAGCATCAACGGAGCCAACCAAATGTTCCCGTTCCTTCAAAATATGTTTACCAACTTGGTTGCCATTTCCAAAGTTAGTTGTCATTAAGATCTGCGTTGCGTACACGTACCCATAATTCCCCAATTCTGTCAGTGTCATAGTCATATTATGTGTTTTAAGAGATTATGCCAAGCTTATCATACATACGTAATACGTAGCTTATCATCATGTCATCTCTTTCAAGTCTACCGACTCGGAATATATTTCTCCGACGTAGTTTTCATGGAACGTTTGGCATTCATTCCCGTTGGAAATAAAATGTCGCCAATTCACCATTATATTCTCGACGACTTGTTGGGAGGAAGGAAGTGTTAATTCGGCAATTAACATTTTCCTTATCATCTTTCTCATCATCATTAATTTTCCCGATAAAATTCTGCTGTTCTCCTTATTTACTCTCTGTTATATGGAGGGATGTCCATCATCCCGTTCTCCACTCCCCTTTCCAATTAAAACCTTCATTAGTAAGTTTTTAATGAGCTTATCGCGTCTTACGATCATCAGTTCATGAGAAACGTGCAAAATAAATATAAATGGTGAGCTCATTAAAATACTTTCGTCCGTTAGCCGAAGACGGTTTTAAGTTCGGATTGGATTTCACTTGAAATATGGAATGGTTCTAATAAATCCTCTTCTCGACTCGAAGAAAAAAATAGCCATAAAGTCATACGCGAATAGCATAGCCATAAACAATCAAAAAATGAGGTGATGCTTACGCTGATGCTAAGTAAGTTAACTTTGAATACGGATTTTTTTGTTTCGCCAAATTATTCGCAAATAATAATATATTATGGGGAATAATGAAGAGTGGATTTTGGAGTAATGAGCTCATTCTCCAAACTGTAATGGGCTATTTTTGGCTCGTGAAGAAAAAATTCATTTTATTTCTTTCTTTGCAAAAAGTTCGGAAGAGAACGAAGAACGGAAGGAGCAGCCGTGTTGGTGGCGCTTAGTTGAATGAGCCATGTAATATGCATGTTATTAGGGAGGGAATGCGAATGTAAAGCTTAACTTGCTTGGAGTGAGTGGAGTTGCTTGGAGTTTTTTTCTTCTTCTCTGCCTCCATAACATCATCGGCAAATGGCTCATGGCCTATTTCTGTTTATCGGGAAAATCTGCATTTCTCCCTGTCGTAAACATTTCGCTCAAGTTACAACAACACAACTCCAAACATATGGCATGCCATGCATGGGGCAATCCAATAAATTTTATGAAGACGGAAAGATTTTTTTCTCTGGGAAAAAGTGCCCCGTCTATACAGGACTAAAGTTAAAGTTAAAATACAGTTATTCGCGAAAAATTTCATCTTTAAATTCTCAATAGAAGAATTTGCCAATTGTACAACATTCCTTTGAGTTTGAGCTATGCTATTTATGCAGCTGTTTGGAGGAATAATTTATGGCCATTTTTCTTTCTGCTAAAAAACTGCTCCCATCATTTCATGTGGCTGGCTCTCTGGCTCGGCGTGCCTTATGACGTGGCATTGGATTTTTGGAATGGATTTTATCTTGATTATGGTTTCCATTAAAAATTGCATCACTTTTCTCAGGATGATGAAAATTAGCAAGTCAATCCGAAAAGAAAAAGAAAGTATTTTGTGTTTAGCATTTTTTAATTCGTTGGGATACGTTTTTTATAATTATTTTTAGGAATGAGTGGTCGGTAAAATATATTTTGCTGTTCTGAAATGAGCTGTTTCACATTGCCCCAGTATTTTTTTTTTTTTGGAAAATTGCACAAATATTTGCACACGTGGACCAACATGGAAAAATGTAAATAATCTTATTATGTAATTAAGAAGGACGGCTTTTTCCTTGCCTGGATCAGCTCAAGTCATAGTCCAAGTTTGATTTTATTTTGATATATCAATATCAATACCAATCAGGTTTGCTTTTTTCTACATAACTTCTCATTCTCCATTAAAATGTGAAGAAGCCACGCTGAAAAATTCTTTCATGGAATGAAATAAACTTTTTTCAATCCTGTCCTATCCTATCCTGGCGAATATTTCGCAAAGAATAAATATCTCCTCAGAAGAATTCGCAAGTCCGCTCCACGCATGATGTGCTACAAAAAAAAAGAAGCCAACTCTGCTTACAGAGATAGTGTTTGTATTACACGTAGACATTCTTCAAAAAAAAACTAGAAATCTCTCCAAAGCTGTTTCACACATCGCTTCGCTATCAACCGTAAAAACAGTCATAACATAACATAACCAGATCCAGAAGACTCTCAGCCACGCATACCATTTATCTCTATCGCATCATTAGAATAATGGAAAAGCAGGTAACCTTGAAAGAGGTTTGGGTGGGGCAGTGGGGCTCAAAAGTAAGCTGGTGCTGAGGCTGGCAATGACTGTGGTGGTGATCCATCTCCAAAAAGTGGCTTTTTTAGTTTGAGACTCCTGCCAACGGACTCTTAACAAAACTTGCACTTTGTAATAATGACGTGTTTCTTTCTGGGATGAAAGGGTTTTTTGTGGCAATGATGATTTGATAAGAATCTCGATTACTGCCATATGTCATGTTATATACCTTCTTCTGTTGCCGAATTTGGTGAAATTGAAATGAAATCCTTCCAGAAACATTGTGATTTCATGTAAATTTCATGCAATTTCTCTCACAAGCCGACGAGACTTTTACTCATATCATGTATGTCTGTCTGGGTCATTTCATTCTGCAATGATGAAAGCAGTTGGGTTCAATTTTCCAGAAGAAATTGAAATGTGAAACTCGACCAGGACCTGATCTGATCATGTTGACAATGAGTGACTGACTATTGAATGAGATTACCTAAGATGGATTAATGGATAAGATTCGGCCTTCACTTTCCAATGGCATCCAATTCTTCATCAAATGGACAGGGAGAGATACAGCTTGATTGAGAGAGAGAGAGAGATCCGGTTTTTAGAAGAAGGATTAAAAATGGACTCGCTCAATTAGGATAACACGAGAGAAGGATGTGATGTTATTATTATTGGGAGGAAAGTACTTATCTAAGAAGTTTGAAAAATTCTGGAGCAACCAGAATAAGCTGGATTACATTTCATTTTACAATGCAGTCTGATTGCAGAAAAAAATGTCACTTGTCATTTCTAAACCGGGCTAATAATTATGTATGTGACAGCTTTAACTTGCTTACCATTTTGGCAAAAAGGCGTGGTGTCACAATACAACCGAAGGAACATTTGGACTGGACTGCAGCTTCCATCGATAATTAATCAAGTGAAGTGAGCAGTTAGCATTTTTTTACTAATAGATAGATAGGTGCATGGAATCCTGTACAAATATTTTTTTTTGCAATTAATGCAATATCGAGTTGCTGCCGAAAGAACAAATTAATTATATATAATGCAAATCAGCAAGTCGTAAACAAATAGTGCAGTTTGCAAAGCCAAAAAAAACGCACCAATTATAGCATTTTTATTATTATTTTGTCATTGTCATAATATGCAAGAGAGATCATTCGGAGACTTCATGCTCACTCCCATGCCCAGCATCTTGGCTTTAAGCAAGCCAACAATAAAACTCCCCTTCTATAATGCGCTATTTTATTGGCACTGGCTATGATTGTTCCACCACCAGCTAATTATTATTGCATCATACAAAAATCCTCATTTAGCATTGAGCTATCCATCCTCCAAAATTATCACAAAAAAAAATAACTCAACGCGACAATATATTTTAACGTGCCTACTTGCGATAGGCCAGAAAAATAGGCGAAGACCGGAGAGAAACATGTTTTGGATGGAACTCCAACTCTTGGAAGGCGTGACTCTTCCATAATACATTTTAAATGTGATGATGACGATGACCAGCATCCCTAAACTCACCCTTACGATATATCCCATCCCATCCCTAAACTAAATTGCATGATCATCCCTCTAATCCCATCCAATTCATCAATATCAGCAATATCTTTTGCATAACACACCTGTCCTGCTACACCTGCCTCCATCCAATCCAAATAATATGATACGTTTTGTAAAAAAAGACAATGCCGAAGCCTATTTCACCCTATTAAAGTATCTTTATGATTATGATACAGGATTGGATTGATGGTGATGGTGGCGATGATTACATATTAGCTCGATGATCGAATCAAACTCTCACAAGAGCCCATCCTTGTCTTAGGCAACCCATCGTCTTCTTCTGGAATTCCACTTCCAATACCTACTTTTTAGCTCCGTAAACAGCCTTGTCCTGATACTCCATTTACCTTTTCATAAATGGGAATGGCAGTGTCCAGCAAGAAGAAGAAGGAGGAGGGGTGGATGTGGATGGAAGAAAGGGATGAAAAAACCAAATCTTAAATGAAATAATCGGAGCGCACGGAAGATAGAGATGACGTGTGCTAAGTTAAGTAAGAAGATCCAATATATCGTATTGTAATCGTAGTAATGAATGGTCTCCCAAAGACGGGTACGACAGGTTGTTCACGGAGTTGCCTAAAGGGATAGCCTTTTTTTTTGCGCATGTTTATCGGCTTGGGGAAGGTTTGCAAATTGCAATAGCAGCAACGGTCCATGCTGAATTTGATTTTATTTTATTATGCTTAAATGGAATGATGGATAGGGATGCGAATTTAGTAATCTTGGTTGGAAGGATGGCGATATTTTGCCCAGGCTGAATTGAAGCCATTTTTATTCAGCTTTTTAGGGTGGGCAAAATATTTCATGGTCAGAGTATAAAAGGGTTTTTGGAGGAGGACCTCCCTATCATTTCAATTTGGTTAGCTCCAGAGAGAGAAGCAAACGCAAAGAATCAGCATCAACATGAACGCCTTCGTAAGTTGGATCAGAAACATTGCATTCTTCATGAGTTTTTGGAATAATTTGTTTGGAAATGAAAGTGAAAATGTTTCCAGTGAAAATGTGTGAAAATTAAATATACATTATAATAATATATATGTTTAATTAATTAAACTAGATTGTTTTCGCCACTGTCGTGGCCGCTGCCTCAGCCCAACAAGTCATTCTTAGCAATGGCCACCAGCTCTTGAGCAATGGACACCTTCTTAATGGACAGGTGTTGAACCACGGGCTCGGCTACTCTGCCATCAATGGGCTCGGCTACTCTGCTGTCTCTGGCATCAACGGCATCGGATACAGCGCCATCCCAGCCATCAACCAACAGATTGTTGCTCCACTTGCCACCAAGACCCAAGTAAGTTTTATCATCGGGGGGTCGGGATTTGAAGTAATTTGAAGTTAGTCGATTGAGATGAAGCTAATTACTATTTAATTATGATTGATGCTTATTAGTACCACGCTCAAGATGAGCTCGGCCAAGCTTCCTACGGATATGCCCACGCTGGACAAGCCCACGCTGCTGTTCGTGATGCCGCCGGAAATGTCCGTGGATCTTATGCCTACATCAACCCCAACGGAAAGGTGTGAATAATAATTATAATTTATTATATATAATTAATGTAATTAATTAATCTATTCCTAATAGAAGCGTTGATTGTTATTATTATTATTTTAGGAAGTCCGTGTGGAATACACCGCTGGACATGATGGCTTCAGGGTCGCATCCAACGACCTCCCCTTGGGACCCGCTCCAGTTGTCGCCAACCTCGTTGCTCCAAGCCCAGTCCAAGATACCCCTGAGGTGGTTCAAGCCAGGAATGCTCACGCCTTAGCTCATCAAGAAGCTTTGGCTCGTTCCGGAAGGAAGAAGCGCGCTGTCCTCTTGAACAATGCCGTTATCCCAAGCGCTGTCGGATATTCTAACGTCTATTCCAACGGACTTGGCTATTCCAACGTCATCTCTAACGGACTTGGCTATTCCAACGTCATCTCTAACGGTCTTGGCTACTCCAACGTCATCTCCCACTCCGGACTTGGACTTAATGCCATCGCCTACAACACTCCCCTTTTGAACAACAATGTTGTCTTGAATAACGGCCATCTTGTTCAGGGTTACTCTGCCATCGCTGCTGCCCCAGTTGTTTCCCAAGCCGTGAGAGAGGCCACCCTCACCAAGGTGAAAAATTATTCCTTGCCTTAACCTTCCGACCGGAAGTCTTGTACCTTGTGAACTAATTTATAATTGTCAATATTATTACTTCATTAAATTACAGGTCGTCAACACCCCCGGACACGCCGTCAGCTACCGTGTGGATTAAATATTTCTGAAGAAATCCATCCATTCCCGAACATCTCAACCTTCTTCAACCTCTCTCAGCAACCTTTCATGTGTAATTTAACAGCGACAACAATGACAACCGAAGATCTTGTGAAGAGGCTTTAACCGTTTTTCTACTTTCCCGGTGGAATAGCGAATTTCAGCTCATTTTGTAAAATGCTCCATCTCTACAATGTCTGAATAAAGTCATCTTCTAAAAAAATTCTTAAGCTTAAAAAATCAACTGCAAGAGAAAACTTTCACTTCTTAATTTTTTTCATCAAATCACATCCCGCTTGCATCTCCGATTCATAACGACTCAATCATATTTGCATAATTTAGATGTAAAAAAACCCAGATACGACAAAACCCGGTTCATATTTGTTTTCATTTTGATTCATTTTCTTTTATTTCTTTTCAATTTCATTTCATTTTTTTTTTAGATTCCGAATCCTAACCCCTCTCCATTTCCACTTTTTAATCCGCGATCCCGTCGTTATTCTTTAAATTAGCATGTCAAAAACACATTTCTATCATTTACATTTACAAACTCAACTGGTCAGTTAATTTTTTTAACAACATAAAATTGTTTTTTACCCTTCGTATCGTTTTTTTTAGTAAGTAAAGTACAGAGAAAAACTCAATAACATACTTAAATATCACATTAAGGTGGTTAAGACAAAAAATATATAGAACTACCTAATCGTCATTTAAATAATAATAATAATAATTAACGGTCAAGGAAGAATCATGTTATTAGTTTTTTTTTCTGCTAGTTTCTTTTTGGTATTGTCATATTGTCGGAGGAGTAGTGATGAAGGAGAAGCTACCATTTTTTTCCTAGTCCTACTTAATTATATTATGCTGACGTTTTACATATTTTAGAGTCGGGAGCTTTTGAACCATTGTCAGCAACAAAATAATTTAATTAGCAATTAATTACCTAACTGTACACATTCCAGTTCCATCATATTTACAGCGTCGACAACTCAAGTCTGTACAATCTTAATTGGGAGCACCCACAAAACAATTTTTGGATTCAGTTCAGTTCAACAACAACAAAAACGAAAAACGATTCTATTTAGTAAAGATTATTGCAATTAAATTAAACTCTAACAACACAGTTTAACTTTGAAGGAAATGGTTTGAAAAAAGGATGGCGTAGAAAAAACACTTCTTTTAAGCTTTCGTCTGTTTTAGACATCTCAACTGACTCCTGAACGAACAATATCAAATCTTTTGTGTAAATTACGGGTTACATTAAACTATTTAAAATTTAAAAACTCAAGTGAAATTAGTTAACTACTGTACACAACTTGTTCTCATTTGAAAGCTTGAAAGTAAAATATGATCGTGTAGGTACTTAAGCTTGACTTTTTGGAATACAACCTCAAAAACAAAAATTGCTCCATCATCATATCATTATCATAATTTGCTTTCTTTATACCCTGCTTTTGGCACAAAACTCATAATTTTATCAACAAAAAAAAGCCAAAAAGAAAAAAGAAGCTCTTCCATACACAACGGTTAATTAATTAAACAAAGTCAGGTAATAAATTATTGCATTAATTACGTTTTCAAATAATCCTACACCTCCTCATATACCACCAAACCAATTACAATTTTTAACTAACCTCACGTCATGGGAATCGGACGAGAATGGGATTTCACGAAGACAAACGATCCGTTTCAGCTTTTAACTTACATTAGTAATTAGTACAGAATCATACTGGTCGTATCGTAACTTGTTTTAAAAAAGAGATGAGATGAAAAGGTAGTAAGCTATGCTTAATTAAACTATAATTAATTAGTATTCACACTCAAACTTGACAAGACAAAGTGGTCGCAGTAGTAGAATCATATACAGAGCTCTAAAAAAAACTGTTTCCAAATGTTTTCTTTTGTTACTACAAAGTTCATTCATCATCATCTCATTCCTTTTTACATGACTATGTATATATTTTTTCCAAGTAGTAATAAATAAATACAGCGGCAGCACTCGAAGGTTTCGAAGGAAAAAATTGACATTAATTTTGTTGAGAGTCCTAAAAATACTAAAATATGGCTTATTATCCGTGGAATTTAAAATGAAATGGTCCGCTATTGGCAAAGTGAAAATGAGTAAAAGGATTGAAGCCATGGCCATGTCCACCGCTCTGGGCTTCCGGATCCAGTGGATCCTCTCCCTGGTCGAACTTGGCCCTCTTCTCGGGATCGGTGAGAACTTCTTTGGCGGCAGCGATGTCGATAAACTTCTTTTCTGCTTCGGCCTTCTTCTTCTCGTCGGATTGGAAGTTGTCGGGATGCCACTTCTGGGCGGCTTTGCGGTAGGCCTTGACGATCTCCTGTTTGGAGGCGGAGCGCTTCACTCCCAGGATTTTGTAGTAGTCTCGGCGATTGGACTGCTTTTGTAGTTTTTGAGCACGCTGCATCCCATCCCGGGCACGGCGGTTGTCTTCTTCGAGGTCTAAGGCCCTTCTGTAGTCTTCAGTAGCTGTGAAAAGGAAAAGGCAACAGTTTCAGTTAATTTGTATTTGCATATATGAGCTTCACTCACGTAATAAAATTATTTTTATTTTAGATTAAAATTTACCTTCTGCAAAGAGATCATTTAATAAGTATGCCTCCGCTCTATCACATAGAACATCCACCTCCTCTCGGAGCTGCAGGGCTTTGGTACATTGCTCCACTGCCAACTCTCCCTCGCCATTTTTCATGTGACACCAGCACAATTTATGCCGAAGCTTCCATTCTACAATTGGTGGCGTGTGGGAATCTACTTTAAGTGCCTATTTAAAAACAAAATGAAAATCATTAACCTTAATTAATTTAATTAGTTTATTTAAATTAAATATTTATCACTAACATTAATAAATTGATTTTACCTTTTTAATATCCGTCGCACACTCTGCGAACTCCTCCTTCTCCCCTTCCGCATTGGCATCCTGCATGAACTTGTCAATCTTCTTCAATTTCTTGTACAGGGGAAAGCAGTGCTTGTGCTCCGGATCCAGCTTCAGACACTCCCGAATTTCCCGGAGGGACTCTTCCACATCACCCAGCTGGTAGAGGAGTGAGCTAAGTCTGTACAGACCGTCCGTATCGTCCATCACCAGCTTTGTTGTAAATCGTAGGTCACTAATTGCTCTCTGAGCATCACCTAGACTCATATAACAGTCTGACCTCATCCTTCGGAGGGATGGATCCCACGGGCATGTCTCGATAAGACGACTTAGAAGATCCACGGCAGTGTGGCAATCTTGGATATCCGCATAATATTGGGCTTCCTCCAGATCCCGGAGAGCAGCGTCTACTGCAGCGTAGCCTGCAGTGGCGTCCATATTTGTGTGCTCGTTCCGCAGAACATTCTCATAGTCTATGTGGGCCTTCTCCAACTGCCCCTGCTTCAGTAACAGATTCGCTCGTTGAAGCACCGCTGGGGTGAAGTCTGACTTGATTTCTATCACCTTATCCAGGTCCTTCAGGGCTTGATTATATTTCCCTAACGCGAGAAACACTAGGGCACGCTTAAAGTATATCTGGAAATTCTCTGGATCTCCTTCCACCGCTGCGTGGAAGTGCGTGAGCGCATCTGAAAACTGCCTATTTTCCAGGTGGATCCTTCCCATCTCCAGGTGCTTCTGGACGTCAGCTGCTCCACTGTTTACACCTGGGAAAGTTAAATAAACACAGAATAAAACATTAAATTCCACTTTCAAATTGAACCCTGACATGACACGTCATATCATGACATAACATAGTCATATTTTATATTTTTTACTCATGTTTTTTTTTTACCTGGACATGATATCACGCTCAGCCAGGAAACCAGCACGGTAAGAACGTCCACCTTCTTCTGGGGGAACTCCAGATGCATTCTTCTGGATTACTGAATACGACGACCAGCCGAAAATAACAGCTCCACCGTTGACAGTCAACCAACTAGATTAATTACGCTGACCACAGACCCTACAACGTGCCTCCTTCTCCCCGCCAGACGTAACGGCCCCCTTTCTTATCAAAAAATCTGGATACTGTAATTTGTAAATAGATTCACAATTTATAAATTAAATTAACTTTCAACTACGCCCAGCACAACAACCAAACAAAATCAATTACTTTTTTTAAATGATGAATGATCACCACTTCCTAAAAATTAAACAAAAACTTACGTCGTTATGTAATCGGTGAAGAAGCTTCAAATCGAAGTAACTTTCTTTCCGGAGGAGGCGATGACGACCCGACCCACACTTAACAGACAACAGATGACAAAACTGCCTGGCCAAGCGTATTTTTCCAGCTGATTTTGATTCGAGTCACTATTAATTTTTTTAACAACCCTTTCAAAATTAATTTAACTCCACTTTTGACTTTAACGAATTAACTCAATCAAATCAGGCAAATTATACGATATTAATGAGACGAGGCACAAAAATAATCACTTGGCTTTCATGGTCAATCATGAATGAAAAGAGAGAGAATTCAGATTCCGAATATTGATGATTGGTTTTGACTTGGCTTGACTGACGACGACTACGGATTTTGAGTACTTTTGGGAATCACACATGAACATAGTCAAATCAAAAAAAGCCAACAAACATAGCTTGAGCATCATCATCGTCATCTGTATCAGTATCCGCATAAAGAAGTGTATCGCTGCTCATTTCATTCTTGTTGATATCTTCTCTTGATGTGGTTATGTATCACGACGTAGGTGGTCCGGTCCTTTTCTTATGGATCGGATATGGCTAAAGTACACGTAAGCTTTGTTGGGAACAGGAATGAATAGGGACACAGACAGACAACAGATCCAGACTTTTCCGGCCTTTCATCCAAAATTGGAAGGGGATTGGCTAGAATCCTCACGTGTGGCACGATGATTCGCTGGATGGGGTGGGAGAAGGAGGAGCTTATAGAATTTGAAAAGTTTGCCGGGGAAAAAAGTGTTGGATTGAGATGGGAGTTGGGGCAAGGTGAGATTTTGATGAGGAGTCGAGTTGGGCTTTGTTGAGAAGATGATTAGGTGCTTTGTCATTTTGCATGACATGAAAATGAAATGAAGTCGGTCCATTTTTTACCACTTGTTCACTGAACTTTACTAAATGAAGTTAATTAAAGTTAATTTTTTGATAGTGTTTTTCTGTTGTTGATTTTTTGGATTATTTTTTCTTTCAACTGAGGATGAGCCATTGAGCCCAGGTCGTTCGAATCCGAAGCTCATCCGCGACATCCGAGACACAGTCCAGTAAAAACGTTCCAAGCTGCAGAAAGGGAACAGCCCATTTCCAAAATAGGTGGGCCACGATTTCCCAAGAGAGGAAGAGGAGGACGGTGATCAAATGGGTGAGTAATATGAACAGGACGACGCTTCCTAACAGGAGATAAGCTCCGAGAAGGGCGAGAAGCCAGTTGGAGAAGACAACGAGGTAGTGGAGGAGGATGGCGGACATTTTCCGAGAATCTTGGTGATGATGATGGTGGTGAGGCGGATGCTCCAGCGTTTCCAGTTCTTCCTCCAGATCGTAGTAGTGGTTCGAGTGGGGGGTGTAGTGGAAGGGGAGGAAATTGAGGAGGATCATGTTAATCATGTACAGCATGATTACAATTGAAATGTTGCTTACTGGAGCAATAATAGCAATACAGAGAAGATTAACAAAGACACAGAGTTTAATTGTGTGGTTAAAATTAAATTAAAACTTTTTATGTCCCTCTTACATCTCGGCACTACTGACACACAAGCTGAACTATACATCAAAATCTTTCACACTTTTTTTTCTGGCTCTCGCTCTCACAAAATACAATTCCAGTCGAGTTGTGTTCGACTTGAAACTCTTTTAAGGTACCTCTCCGGGTCCTTCAAAAAGTTCCTAATCCTTAATAAAAAAACCTTATTATGTTTATCCTTGCATTCGCTCTCTTTTACAATTTACAACAATGAGTAAATATTGTTAGGCTTTTGATGAAAGGATTGCATGCATGTTCCTCCTCTTCCTGCATGCTTTTGCTTGTTGCTTGCATGGATAGGTTTTTTGGACAAGCAAAGTCAACCTTCTGCATTGAACATTGGATTTAATTTCTGCTGCAGCATATTCCTTTTTTTCTTTCTTGGGAAAAACTCCTCCAAAAATAGAAACATCCTCAAAAAAGAAAAATCCAAGAAGAGAAAATCCCTCCTCACCTACTTCCCTTCCGTACCAAATAAATGCTCAGAAAAATGACCTTTTTTTCCTCTCTCTCTCATTTCATTTCATTTCAAGATTGGATTTGCCTTGGCTGGAGACTGTGACATAAAAATGGACCCTTCTTTAATTCTGATTGTGAGTGAGTGAGCCCAAAAATAGCAACGTTTTCAACTAGGAAAATATATCAAACATTTTACAAATTCATGCATAATATGGCCACGATGATGATGATAATCGATAATTAAAATTAACTTGGTAAGCATATTATTCATTAAAACTTTAATTGTGGAACGCTGAAAATTACAACAAAGTTTTTATGCATATAAATGAGCTATGTATTACAGGCACAGGAGAATTCTCACATTGCCCCATATAAAAGCTTTGATGAATGGATTGAGTGCTTTTTTTTGGCAGGAGGGGAAGAGCATTAACTCAACTTGAGTGAGAGTGAAAAACGTAAACAAGCAAAGGGGAAAAAGTTTTCAGAGAAGCAACGTCATTTAGCCCCAACTCA
>JAQGAI010001941.1:0-13380 GCA_034696905.1 Lepidocyrtus violaceus
ATGATGCACTGCTCAATAATGATAGTTTTCATTGTTATCCCATTTTTATTAATGATCATGATCAGGATGGAATACATATAGCCATGGCCATATAAATATTTTGCTCATCCTTCATCATTATTTCCCATCTCTATTTTTACTCCGAGCTCCGCTCATTCTCCCTGCACAAAATTCTAATTTCTGCTCGGAGCTTGATGATGAAGAGAAGTCAAGACAAAGCAAAGCAGAAGAAAACTTCTGCCGTCTGGGCTGCTGCCGAGCTTTTTCATAAATATCCTTTTATAATTGCTCCACATGACTATGATGATGATGAGCCATTGAGCATGTAAAGATTAAGACCATTCCAAACCACATTTTTTTCTTCTTCAGCTTCGTGTGAATAATGTGAAGTCTTTTATGGGAGAATTTTGCAGGAGAGGAGTTTTAAATGCTGAAAAGAGGGTAACACCAAGCCTTACAGCCAAAGCCAAGGTAGTTTCTTTCTTATTTGGAGAAAAAATTATGGAATGAGTGATTTTATTTATGTGGTGTGGTTTTTGGTTTTGCATGAGCAAAACAAATGTAGATTTGGAAGATAAGGGGAAAATATATCTACCTAGTTGGGGCATGGCAATGGAGATGGTCAAGGTAGTAAAGTTGCTCATCATCGGAGGAATCATCATCATCACAGCTTTTTGAGTCAACAACATATTTTCGGTGATTTATTAGTCCGTGTAATGGGAGAACTTACACATGAGATGGGGAATAATAATCATCATAACAATAACAATAATAACCAGTCCTCCCTTTTCTTCCCATCCATAGTCATATTTATTTTCCAACAGTATGCTCATAAGTCAAGGCTTTGGATGGGGCTGAGGAAGATATGATATAGGGATATAAAGGGAAGAAAACAAGTTTGAGAGGAGAAAAACCATTTACTTTTGTGTAATCTAATTAAGTCATGTTGGAAAAAGAAGTCGCGGGTCGGGATTGAGAAGTTTTTTAAGTAGGCATTTAATTTTTTTACTCTTCGGGGATCGGGATATAATGAAATGGATTGGGGAAGTTACTTATGTTCTTAGTTCTATGTAGGGTATATCACTTTTTCTCTCTCAAGCCATATTCCATGCCAAGTGGGAGCTTAACCAGTCGGGTTCGGTTTTGTTGATGTATGTTAACCACCAGCCAATGATGTTTTTCGAGAGTAAATTCGTTTATTATTGTTATGATCTTGTTGTTATTGCTTTTTAACAATGGGAAACTGCAGTTAATGTCGGAGGGGAATTAGGTGACTAAATAGTATATCATATCATATGAGATGGGTGAGTGAGTAAAATGAGAAAAATAGAGAAAGACAAAGGATTAGCAGTTCTTCACATCCGAGTTTGGTCCAACACAAGTCGCATCTTTATTGCTTTAGATTGAGTAATCAATTCCCAATTCATTAAAAAGACTTTGCTGTACTACTACTAACAATTTTTCAGATTTTATTCGTAATTTTTTGGAAGCTATTTTACTGCTACGAGAAAATGGATATCTGCCTTTAGTTTTCTTTTACAATTTACCGTGACCTTGATGATGAACACGATCTATTTTTAAAGACGCTTGATACTGTACAACTGCGTTTGTAATACCGTCAGGCTATTTCACAACTGAATTAAAATGTTCCGCTAAATAATAAATAGAACTTTGTACCGAAATCCGAAATTTTTATATGAAACGGTTCCTCATTTCCAATATTAGTATTGTACTTTTCTTGTATCACATTCTCTTGATAATCAAGCACGTACGCAGTTCGGTTCAAACTGATCCTTTCAAAGCAAAACAGTCTCAAAAGTAAATTCTATTTTTTACTCACAATCAATTTTAAAATGAGCATTTCGGGTGGCCTCCATGTATCAAGCGCTATATTGCTCAGCATTTCATTTCAACCGGCAGCGCACCGACAACAACGGCACCACCACTACGGCAACTTGTTCGGAATCTCATTCCTTGAAGAAAAAACTGCTTCCAAATAACTCTTTAAAACCATTTCATGAAGTAATAAGGTTCACCCATAAACATTATTCATCTTTAAAAAAAATATTCTAATTGATCAGCATAGCACAAATTGTAATACATAAGCCATAAACATTCTCCAATGACTGATCCTACTTAAACTTCTTCCGCGGCTGGTCAACAATATCAAACCACAAAAAAATTATTTACTCTCTTATCCCATTCCACAATCATAATTTTTTTCAAATATGTTTAAGCTTGGTTGCCTGTTATTCGTCATATTGAACCAATTTCTCTTTTTTCCATATCATGCCAGTCCGCAATAAAAATTACCGGATTGGCTACTCTTCGACCTCTCCTTCTCCATCATAAAGCATTTAACTTTGTTTGTTGGTTTGATGAAGGGAAAAATTGTAAGACAATCCCTTTGTCTTGGGTCTTCTCCTATTTCCCAGTGACCAGACTGGGGACGACGCTCGCTCACTTCGAGTCAAAATAAGTCATAAACACGCAAACCCAGACATTCTTGGCAAATAGAAAATAAAAAGCCGCAGGAATCCATTCCTCCTAAATATGAAGTACAGTTAGGCCATCCATCCATCCAACCAAGCAATAGCCATGCATCCTAAAAGAACCATTCCCATTTAAAAAAAAAAAATAGTATATGACAATGCTCGATTGTGTTAATGAGTCACAAATCACAATCATCTCATTTCACTATAAAAACAAAAAAAGGTGACTGGCCAACCAGCAAAACGTTTCATCAGACAATAACAAAAACACCTGCTTCCAAACACATTTTTTCAGCAGGGCTTTGGTATTTAGGTACCTTATTTTCACTACCTTCCCTTCATATATAATCCTTAATTATTGCTGTTATTGCCGAAGAGGAATTTTTTCATCAACAAATATCACCTTTTTAAAAACCCTTTTCTACGCATTCCATCCTATCGTTGATGATATCATGACCATCAAGAGAAATTATTACTGCAATCTAGGCTAAAATGTAATATGATAGGGGTAAGTAAAATATAATGCATGTAACCTTCGTTAATTATAATAATGGCCAATTTTTTTTCTCCTTAAAAAATTATTGCATATTGAAGATTGAAAGGATATATTTATTTTGATTATTTTCAAAGAAGGACACAGGAAGAAAACAATGAGCAGCATAAAGGGAAACATATTTTTCTGACAGTTTATGATCATGATGCGTCTGGGTCATTTTTTTTACAAAAAAAAATAAATAAACAGAGTACCTAAAAATCCTTAAAAATCCAATCCATCAGCAAAAGAAAAAGTAATTAGCATTCCATCCCCAAACCGCCAACCACCGACCACAACACACCATTTCCTAAATATTTTTCGTATTTTTGACAATTCATCTGGGTCAGGGGGAAAACAGCCGTAAAATCCGTCTGCAACATAAAAATCCCCCCCCCCAAAAAAAAAAACGTTTCACTAATGAGCTATGTCTGTTTGTATATTTCGCTTTTTTCTTGGCCCTTTTCAATCATATTTTTATTGTTATAAGGTGACTCAAAACAAATTGTGTTGCGTCATCAGAGCATCCTCCCTTTCGACTCGACAGAAAAACAAAGTCAAAGTGCTAATTATAATTACTTAATTTTTTTCTTCACTAGAAAATAATATGTTGACTCAACATGATCGTCAACAAACTATTTTCGAAGATGTTTTTTACACAAAGCGTTTTTCTACATCTGTAAACAATCTTATTATATCATTTAGCAAAAAAAAAAACATGATTATGATTAGCAAGTGCTCACTACTAAATTCACTTAATTCACTTAATTCTCAGCTCTCCAACTAGCTTCAACCGAAGCGAATACAAAAAAAATAAGATGGATTGCATTACAATTTGAGATATTATTGTGTTATTGCGTGAGCCACATCTTCAAGAGACAAAAAATTCTATCATGACTGTATGACTATGAGGCTATGAGAGTCCCTCCTGAAGGAATTAAAAAATTCTTAAAATAAATTCTCCCAATAAATTATCCAAGCACAGTAGTTGCCTTTTGTATAATCTATACCGGGGAGTGAGGAATGGACAGAGAATGAATAAGATAATCATTAAAGAACCAAAAAAAAGTTGGAGTAAAGCATCCCTCTCTCTACTTATTTCTGTTCGTTCATTACCAAAAATCAAATGGCTTTGAATGAGCAGGATCACTATCATGCTGATGATGATAATGATGACGATGGCCACAACAGTTTATTATTTATCAGGGAGAAAAAAGAAGCTACGTTTTTCTCTCAAACAATGAAGCGTATTATATAGGGTTATCATGACTGTGGAACGTAACTCATGTACGTACACCATTATATGTAAATGTTATTCAGAGAAGAAAAAAAGTTTCAAAAAATTATCTCTCTCTGACTATGACTATGGCAGAGTGAGACGAGTTCATAAATTGCACCTTGGTCTGCAATGCATCATATTATCATGAAAGGAGAGGAGAGAGAAAAACGGCAGCACCGACTCGCAGACAATTTTTTTTCTTATCCCTATCAATTCCATTGTGGAAAAATTGCAATAGGATTATATAGAACTTTTTTCTTCTTCAAAGAATTATCTATGGCCATATGTAAAAATATATTGTAAATTGGTAGGCTTTTTCCTCTAATATGCATATGGACATCCATCTCATCTCTCACTGCTTTTGTGAGTCTCCTCTTTTTCTTTCGAGAGAGATAATTTAATGGATGAATGTTGGATTGGATTGGATAGTGCAGTGGTGGTGGCGCTTGGTGGATGGTGATGGTGGTGATCAATGCAGTCAGGGCTAAATAATTACTGAGAGACCTATAAAGGATTTCGCGAAGTGAATGTTAATGGTTTCATTACGGGATTAATAATGCTCACGATGAAATCTCTGTGTCGGCATTTTTTCCGCAGGAGGCTAATCTTTTTATTGCCGTAGTAGATGCGATCCAAGCCCAAGCAAGCATACAGAATATTCCCTCTAGTCAGTATACCCACTACTGTATAAAATATTCTAATTCTAATTTTTTTCGTATTCGAAGAAGAGGGAGAAGATTAAGGAGGAAAAATAAAGAATGATTATTGCAGTTGAGCCATAGTCATAGCCATTTTATTCCCATAATCTTGATTAGCATCATCAGCATATTATCGTGGTAGCATCATTGTCGTTACGATGCG
Source organism: Lepidocyrtus violaceus (assembly GCA_034696905.1). Lineage (NCBI taxonomy): Eukaryota > Metazoa > Arthropoda > Collembola > Entomobryomorpha > Entomobryidae > Lepidocyrtus > Lepidocyrtus violaceus. The sequence goes on from JAQGAI010001941.1 coordinate 5,165, forward strand.
CGATTATGAAAGCGGGGTTGAAAAAAAAAGAAGTCGCAGTTTTGTGGGGTGAGTGAGCAGATAGGTAGGTAAGTAAATTATTTATTTACAAAAAAAAGATAGGAAGACATAGACATAGCTATACATACGTACTTTCGTATCCCCACAAGACCAGCTTTACTTTCAAAATCCACATAAAAACATAAAGCAATATCGTTAAGTGGTAGATCACGACTTGAGAATGAGAATGAAGGAAGGGATCACCACACCGCCACCACCAATTCACCATAATCACGTAAAAAGCTCTGAGCAGTAAAGACAGTCTACTTGTGCTCATATGAGTGTTTAGCATGAAAAAGAAAGCACTTTTTCCTTTAGGACTGGGGCAAAGTGAACAGGTGATTTTAGAAATCACAGGAGATTTAATCCAAGCAATTTTTTTTCTGTTTCATGCAGGGACTCTCATGATGGGAAATATATTTTGATTGTTTTCCCCTCCCCTCTTGTGTATATCGACAGGTAATGGGCTTTAATGTTGATTTTGATATCAATTATGGCCAGATATAATGCTACGATGATGATGATGATGATAAGGGGGACTGCTAAAACCGCTGCTGTTTTTACTTTGTTCTGCACGCTAAGTTTTTTTGTAATGTTCCTCCTCCTCAACTCATCATCAACTAACATTGAGTCATGCAAACATTTTAAAAAGAAATTCATATAAAAATATTCAGTTTTTCCCTAGAAAAAAAACAACCATTTTCATGCAAAGCATCAATAAATTTTTGGTGGACTATACTTTTATTCCTTCCTCTGTCTCTCCTCCGTAATGGTCAGTTTTTGTTTCTCATTATTTATTCTCAAATTAACATAAGAACATAGTTACGAACATGGAAGGGGCCGAAGTAATTTAGAGTTGTGTACATTAGCTACATACATATTCATATCATCAAACAATACAAAGTCTCGGGAATAAAAATCCAAGTTGGTTTGGAAAATCAGAGGCTCCTGAGTCAAGAGTGAGTCATATTGTAGTTATAGTCATGTCATACAATACGAGCAGAAATGGGCCATTAATTTGTCCAAGTGATGTCATAATGAAGAATAATAAATATATTTTTATTGAAGAAGAAAAAAGCGAATAAAATGTTTCAGAATTTCTACAATTTAATTTTTTATTTCTCTCATTTTTTGGGGGGATCGGAGATCAAAGGAGCCTCCTTCGGACAAGGCCGCTTGGTAATAATAATCTTAAGCAAACATCATTAGCGAGTGGAAAAGTAAGCAAAAAGAAAAGGAAAATTATGATGAGGAGAATGCTGCTGTTGATGATGGGCCCTTCCTCCTCCCTTCTGCTTTCTGCATAATATTTTTTTTTTAATATTTATATTTCTTTGGGAAAATAATTTTTCTCAAAAAGTTGCCGGCTACCAGCTGGAGACTTTCTTTACATGGACGGAAGAAAGAGTGACTGGAGGCAGTTATGAAATGAAATGAAATGATGCTCCTGCATGGAGAGCTCACATTTCATATTTTACTGGTAGTTTATAATGACTGGTTTTATTAGGTGTACTTTTTCCTTTGGAGTTGAGAAAGAATCATCAGCATCATCATCATTAAATGAACACTGTTCATATTCCGCTATCATTTTTATACTACTTAAGCCATCTTTAAGTCAGTTTGCACATTTTGCCAGGGAAAATAGATATTTACTTTCATTTCATATTGTATTACAACAGGTTATTATGAGATGAGATGGTGGAGATTAAATTTAGGTAGTGGAGCTGCAGCGCAGTGGTTTTTTTGTGTAAAAAGGTGAAATAATGGGCTGGTATGGAAGTTGGTATTGTTTGGGCAGTCAGTTGGCTTATCGTTAGTGGTAATGTTTTTGGGGTCTTATTTTTGTGGATTTGGATTTCTTGGAAAAAGAATATTTAATTCGATGTGAAATGATGTAAGTAAATTAGGGAAGGGAAGCAGGATTTTCATGGTGGTCAATTAAGTCACTAGATAGGAGACAGGATGAAAGACAAGACAAGGTGGTTTGCACACAAAAAAAATATGTAAATTTTCCTCCTTTGATGATTTGCGACAAATATAAATTATAGATACTTGTAGACGAAAACGGTTTCCGGTTGTTAAACTTTATTTACTGACCGATTTGCAAGTACTGATCACCAGTGAACGGTCCAATCATTTGCTTTTACATACGAGTCAAATATACATGAATTGCCACACTGAATTAACAATATTCTGAACAAACTCCAGCAACGTACTCAATACTTGGGTATTTGTGGCAGTTTTACTGTTTTGTAAATCTTACGATTGCTAGATAGCATAAAATTATGTTAAATTTAATTCATAGCATACAAAAGTATACAACCAATCCATTCCGATTCATGCTCTTTCATCCCAAAACGACAGTCAATCAACTTTATTCCCAAGCAATTAGGGATCCTTTTGTTTCTGTAGGTGATTTGCCGACCCCGCTACTACCTGTCTGTTCGAGCATCATTTTGATTTCATGTCCCTACTAAAAACTTGACAGTCATCTTTGCACTGGTCACTGCTAATCCAATCAACTTCATCCTTCATCCATCCGTCCATAACGCAAAGTGCGTAACGTGACGTAACTTAACTAAATATTTTACATCCGACTGGACTGACATGGCTGACTGAGACGGGGAAAAGACTTTTGAAAAAGAAGAGTAGCTTTCTTCAAGAAACTACAGAACATTTTCCTTCTGAAAAATTAACTGAAGATGATATTTTTGATGGGTTTTCGATCGTTTTTTTACAAAGCTGACGTTGACGATTCCGGCAAATATGCTTTAACTGCCTACCTATGTTTTACGGCCTGACGCTCAGTAGGAAAAACCATTAAAAAACAAAAATATATTCATGAAAAAAGCAATCATAATTTTTCTATTTTCATAAAAATACCTCTACCATAATATTTTACTTTCGTATGTTGGTGTTGGTAGTCATTTTTTCAATGAAAAGTCGCTTTGTGTTTTGATGCGGTAATGATAAGCCGTTTTCTCGATACTGATAAGTGATTAGGTAGCTTTTCGTAACTCGACTTTCTGTAAAACTGTCCATTTTTATTTTCATTTTATAAAAGGAAGCATCATCATTTTATTTTTCCCTAACACCTTTCACAATCCTTCTTCAAAAAATAAATGGCTTTTTCGAAAAAAATAAATAGCTTTTCTATCACTTATCATTTATGATGATGGTGATCGTTGTTAATGGGATGTATTATTTTCCTCAGAGATTATTATTATTATTATTGCGAATGAAATTGCAGTTTTTATTAGAAATGATTATCCATTTTTGTGGCTAATTTGAATAAAAAGCATTAATTTGAAAAGTACCCCGGCACCTTCAACAAAAACAGTGAAAGATGGCCAGATGCAGATGGGATGCCTCAGTAATAAACTGCTATTTTAATGAAAAATATTAGCCATATCATATTATTAAATGGCCTGACATAAACTTACCGACACCAGCACCACCGTCGACAGGCGATGGATGACCAACTGATTCTATGACTTTTAACCGTGGGATACCAAAAGCAAAAACAAAAAAAAATACAGATACAAATTTCCATCTTCTGCAAATGCCTAATCAATAGGAAAAAATGATAGCCGCTCATCGTTAAAAACGGGACATTTATCGCTTTTCAGTATATATCATTCCCCGTGTCATTGGATAGAGGTCTAGCCATTAAACTAAAGTATTTTGTTTTTGTGAGCACTGGTAGAAAAAATATAATTGATTGTGAAGAAGATTTTTTGTTTTGTTTTTTAAAGTCAAGAGCCAACAACATGCAAATGGCATAGTTTAAAAAAAAAGAAAATGGTGAGAATGAGAAGGTACTGGTGACACTTATCCAACAATTCTTTCACAATCCATCTCCATCCTTCTTCCAACAATTAGATAAGGCTTGTAAAGAAAAAAATTGATTTAGATTGATAGTTTTGGATTGTTTTTCCTTCTTCTTCTCTGAAGCACAGAAAAATAATTTGATTGAAGATAATATTTCTTCTTCGTGGAGTTTTTGGTGATAAAAATCAAAAAATGCGTAGATCGAGCAGGTACAATAGCTCAAAAGTCACACATGAGCCATCTCTTATGATAGGATTGGTGGTGATAGCGATGATGATGATATGACTGGGACAATTCAGCATACCAAAAGGTTTTTATATCCCCATTTTACACCTTCCATCAACATCACACTAGGATTTTTATCAGATTTATGTGGATTGTGAAGTGAAGATGAGGAAAAATCCATCAAATGATTCATCACACATCATTCCCGATGAGGATGACGATGATAATGATGACCATCATCATGATACAACTTGATATGGGTCATAAAATATCTGAAAAAATTGAAATATATTTTTATGTCCTTCTCCTTCCATCTCTCCCTCCATTTTTGGGGGAAAGGATTGAATTGAATTGCGCTGAACCCCGTCCTGGTCTGGCCTGGGTATTAAAGTGCCCACATACTGATGTGTGATGTAGTGATATAGCCCATTTCAAAATTTCAATTGAGATGGTAAGAAGAAGAGAAAATAAAATATGCTTAAATAGTTTTCAGCGGGCAGCGCAAGTAATTCACTATCTCATTTTGTAATATAAAAGTTTTCTCCATAATATCCGTCTCCTCAGAATGGATGGGGATGATGACGAGGATGATGGCGCTATAAAGTGGCTCGTTAATCACGACAAACAGAATGGGAATGGGGGGATGATTTTATATAGAATGCTGACGAGACTCGGGAGACCACAGTTTTTTATATAATAAACAAATAGAAAAAGCACAAATGTGACGAGATATCCATTATTTTTCTGATGAGAAGGGGAAAACAGCAATATTGTATTTTTTTTATTCGGGAAAATGTTCACTCGAGGAATGGGATAATGGGGAAGGCTAGAATTTATGATGCCATTACATATTATTATTGCCATTATACATATATTTACTCACACGAGCAAGGTAAGGTAACAAGAAGTTTAAAGGAAACAGCAAATGAACGACTCAAACGAGTGCACCTACAACCAACACCAGAAAGAAATAGATATGGATATAGTCATACGTACTTACGTACAAGAAATGGGTATCAAGCGACATACGTAACATTACCTAATACAAACAAAACCTTTCCCTTCTCACATGGTAATAATAACAACAGGATCGACATAAAAAACATCAGAAGCAATTTGAGAAGAGGAGAATGGGAAAGAGCTCAGGTAAGTTGATTTTTTTTCTCTCTCTCTCTCTTTCGTCTTTTCTTCCAAGTTGAGTTGTCACACGTGAAAATTAATGTTTCGCCACAATCGACATTATCAATTATCCATTCGTGGCAGTTCTAAGGAGGATAGGAGAAGGGACATGGGGAATGGTGATGCTCCCACCATTCCTATTCCTCCACCGTCACCGTCATCAATCCTTATATCCCATCAGTATCATCCTCATCATCCTCAGCTTTATACAGAATGCCATGCCATGCCATATTCAAATTTCAAGAAAGAAATAATGTCCACATGAAAAAACAATTAAAATCTTGTACCCAATCCATTCATTTTAATTTAAGGGCTGAAGATCACATTTTTATTTTATTTTTTTTGTGGAAAAACGTTTTAATAGAAAAAAAAACAGTTTCTTTTTATCTATCTCTCCTGCCATTTCGCATTTAGCTATGTAAATTGTATTGTAATAATGAGGAGAGGAAGACATAAAAAACTGCTATACGTGAGACGACCCGAATATGATAGGATAACAATTTTAATTTTCTTTTCTCCCCCATCATTTTTTAATATAGCCATAGTCATACAAGTCATGATCCTTCGTGTTAAATTCAGAGTCAAAAAATAATAGAATGATTGTTAATTTCTTTTTAAAATTTTCAGACATGGATGGCTCAAGTTAGGAAAAGGATTTTTTTATTGTCTTAAATTTGATATGACTGCAATTTAATAGTAATAGTCATGCGGAGGGCTGATGATGATGAGGGGGAAAGGATTGTGAACGCCCCTCCTCTTCTAAACTATTCATTCACCTCAGTTTGAGTCAGTACTATCAACAAAAATGAGAAGGTAGAGAGGAGACAAGACAAGGGAAATTAAATGATGTGAAGGTGGTGGTGGTATAAGTTGGTGGCTTTTGGTGGTGGTGGCTGGTGTTGTGGAAGCCATCTCAAACATTATATTATGGACATGTATAAATTAATCGATCTCTATCTCACCCTCAAAAAAATAAAAAAAAGAGAGGAGGACGGGGCCAACTAAAATGTGCAAAAGTAGTCATCTTATCCCCTTTTCTCTTGATATGATTGTTATTTGACTCTATATCCATAATAGCCATTTATATACCAGTGCAGCAGTGGTGGTGGTGGGCTATATCTATTTTATACAAGAAAAAAACTTTTCACCCAAGCCAAGTCAGAGAAGATAGTCAAAACGAAGTCATGATCATGATGATCGTCAACATATCAACATGGCTTATAAGACAGTAGGAGAATGAGAAATAAACCGTTTTCTTTTTGTATTATTTTTTTGTATGCACCCAAAATGTTTTTGATCTCTCTCTCTCTCTTTCTGTCGAGAGCTGGGAAAAGACGAAGACTCCTTCGTCGATTTATGATTTGAAGATAGCAATTATACTCCATAAACAACTGACCAGCACTTTTGACTGACCATCATCATCATCAACGTCCACCACCACGTCCTCCTCCTAAATTCTTTTTTTTCTTATAGGTTGGATGTTATGTGAATCTGATGTTGATCAAGAAAAAGTGCTGCTGCTGAAGAAGAAGCAACCAAGTCGTAGTCATGATGCTGATGTTTTGATACTGCCACCACCACCACCATGCCATTTTTTTCCTCTAAAATGAAATTACCCACGAAGTGGTCCCACGTTTTACTCTCAAACTATGTAGGATAATCACAGGCTAGGGTAATTATTATTGGGGATAAAAAATTTAATTTTTCCTTCCTAATATACTCCCGTCATTGTTTTTATGAGAGGGCATGACTATGACTATGGCATATGCAGATATGTAATGGTGGATCTTTTTATTGGCTCTCATTTCATTTCGGTCTTGGAAGAATGATGATGACTTTTTAAGAAAGGTAATATTTTTTGTGGATAAAATGAAATGATTCTTTTTTTTCTGATGTATTTTGCAAAAGTGCACCTGAGTCATAGCCATAATCATAACATAACCATTTAATTATTATTAAGTCATTCATTTTAATATTTTTCTTTTGCTTTTACGTAAAAATAATAATGGTAATAATAATAATAATAAATTGCTAAATATTTTTCTTCCCTCGTGATGATTATGATATGAATATTATGATGGTTGAGCATGCACATGGGAGTGAGATTGCTTTTTTTATAAAGTACTTTTAAAAGTTAGGGATGAAATAAGAGTTACGGTTTAAATTGGGTAATTAATTATTCAAGACGACGGATTTATTGAGGATCGTTATTTTTGCGGGAAAAGACAAGGGGAAAGACAAGACTAATAATTTTTGTAAAATGGGAGATTTTAGATTAAGACGGGAGATGTTTTTTATAAAATATTTTAAGGTTTGGACCAGGTATTGAAATAGAAACATTTATTCATGTACTGCTTCGTTCCCCAAGTGGCCTTGCCGGTGGTGCGAGAGGTGGAGTGGAATGTAAAGCCGGGGATGTGACCGGCATAAGAGGAGGACAGGAGTCTGATTTGCTATAAAAATCAGTAAAAAAAGGGAAAGAAACAACAAATGTATTGAGGAGTTTGGAGGGAACTTGGAGCTAGGTCAAAATTATTGTTTTTTATGAAGTGGTGTACCATAGACAAAGGCCCTCGATTTGAATGATGAGCTCTAACCTCATAATTGGAGCATACCGGTGGTGGATTAGGTCCACAGGGGAAATATCGCTGAGGCTCCTCAAAACATCCGGTGGACAAGGGGGAGTACAAGGCTTACAACATGGACTTCTTCCAGACTCGCAATTTGAAGATCATAAATTAATGCCACCGACCGGACAAGGACAGGACGGCGGACAAGGGGAACCGCAAGATACCCTTGGTAGAGGACAACACGATGAGCCGCAAGACCCTCTTGGTGGTGAACATGATCAGCCGCAAGTCATATTTGGCAAGTCCAAATCCGGCAAACAACATATTGTAGGACAGCAAGAAGTTGGTTGACAACAATCCGGGCTTTGACCC
>JAQGAI010001942.1:0-13379 GCA_034696905.1 Lepidocyrtus violaceus
TGTGTGTTTTTTGCTGTACTTAAGAAAAGACGAGAAGTTGGAACTTGGAATGAGTAAATGAGTTGAGAGAAAGCATGCCAAAAAGTTTATCTCGTTCAGTTTCTTACTTCTTCATACCCATTTCATTCCTTTCAATTGGATGAATATTATTGCTTGAATAAGTTAGTTATATTTTTGTTTGAAACGTGCCATTCTTATTTCATGATTTCTTTTTGTAGGCTCATGTATTTTTATACGAGACATGGATATGAAGTAGCTCTATTAAAATTATGTTCATTTCATTTTCCTAGCCATGAATATACATTCATTTTCAGTCCGCACACATATCTCTTTGTCTTTCTGTTTTGTACTCATCATTTCTCAACCGTAAATAGCCAGACCCATTCGCACTACACAGTAGTAACAGTGCCAGAGAAGACAACAGAACACTGTGTGCTGCTCTCTCAACATTCATTTCACTTTCCTTTGTGCTAAAAGAGCCTTCCATTTCCCGTTCCTTTCTTCGGGAAAAATTACTCCCTTTCTTTGACTGGAGAGAAGGAATTGAAGGAAGAAGAAAGACGTTTTATTTTATTTGAATACATTATTTTTCTTTCGTTGGGGCAGGGATATGCCTTGTTAGGTCCTTTTATATTCGCTATCCCATAACATAACATAGCGATGCACCCATCTATACAATTTGTTATGACACTTAGAATATACTTTCATGGCAGTAGTTTTTGTAAGCTGGCTCCGGCTGCTAAAAAGCTATGCCTGGATATGTGGTAGCATTTTTTTTGCAAAAGAATGTAAAATCCAAATGGATTTTATATGTAGACAAGGGCTATTCCAATAATATATTCCGATTCATTTCATCCACCTTTAATAGCAATATAAGAGCTTCGAATATTATACATTTTCAATTGTACCAGCTAACCTACTTTTCCTTCCATTTTTTCTTCTCGTCTTTAATAAAAAACATGAACCAGATGCAGAATAATATCATCAGTATCGATTGAATATCTTATGTATTTACAGTTATTATGGGTATATTGATAAGGAAGAACATTCTCATATCCGGATTTCCTTCCTCTGTCATAAATATGGTTGGTTGGTCCCAATTGCAAAAAAAAAATATGCAAAACAAAGTGAAATTGAATATTCATGAACATAGAAACTGCCTACTACAGGATATATAGTCCAACTTTCTGCTTTCTACTAACTCTACCTATTGCATTTCAGCTGTAACACTGTTTTTTACCTTGTCTGATTAAAATGAAGTTTTGCTTTTATGTAGGTAAATATGCATGTAAATAGCAATTTGCGAATTTCTTGGAAGGCATATTAAAATGAGTCGTACTGCGTATTTCTCACCGACTGGTTGAGTTTCTACGATCTGTGATAGTACAAAAGAAGAAAGAATGAATATTTTTTTAGGAATTGTTTCTCCTTTTTCGAATTACCATACCACTTTTCTCACGCTTTTCCCAATACTTCACTGCTCTCGCTTCATAATAATATCTTTTTTGATTTGCATTTCACATTGTCAATGTCATTCCATTACTAGTTTCGTTATTGTCTTTCCCATTTTTGAAGGAACCCAAGCCATTCCTTTGACGTATGTATATCAATCTCAAAATTCTCCTTTTCATTGCGCAATAAATATAAGTAGAAGAGTATAAGTAGAAGAAGGAAGATGGAAAGGAAGGAAAGTGATGATATAGAGTTCGACAAATGTGATGATGGCAGTGACGCAAAATAATAAAGATGAAAAGTTGTCAGCTTTGATTTTTATTCAATATACCTATTCATTTTGTAGTGTGTGAGCATGTGGGGCCGAGATATATTAATATTATTATACCTACATGGCCGAGATATATCCAAACTATTTAGACTTACCAACTTCATACTTACCATTTTTCATTGCATAGAGTTGTGCACCCAGAGAACGGTCTGCGTACAGTACAAAGTAAAGGAACTCAATTTGTCTGTGTGACAGTTTAACTGGAATGTGCAATTGAATCAGAATACTCTTTCAACTGAAAGTTTTTCGTCTCCAGTCTCCATCTCTTCAATTGCTTTCGGTTGATGGGAAGAATAAATATTTTATACAAGCTCTAACAAAGCATACTTCTTACATTAGCAAAGAAAGTAACGTAACTAGTCTGAGTAGTATATTAGTTTGAATATGAAATGTTGGTCTGCAGAGTGAGAGAATACTACTTTTATGCTGCCTTAAGTAAAGTAGGTATGTGTCATTGGATTTTTTTGTGTTTATAGCCAACAGGAAGCAGCGTTGCAAACCAGAATAAAAATTTCAAGTTATAAGCACACTGCAATGGGAAATATAGAAGGAATGGACTTGGAAACAACTGTAAAATTAAAACCACATCCGGGCATAGCTGTACCGTACCATATTTGTAATTAAAACTGTTTTAGTTCGGAAATTCTCTCTAGTCTTTGAGTTATTTGCAGCGAAAAAACTTTGGCCAGTAATCAACCTTTCCCATGTAGTCAAATGTTTATGTACCTAAATAAATTATCATCATAAATGCAAAAACAGAAGCGATGATGCTCTTTTACAGATAATCGATGACCGTAATTTTTACCATATTGTGATAGGCAAGGTTAATACTGGCTGACAGTGGATTTCCGATAAAAAAACTGATAACAACGAATATTTACCCTTCGTTGTCTTTGTCCATTGTTTTTATACTAATCATATCATATTATTGTTGTCATTTCGCTACTGTAAAAGCTCGTAAAGGTACTTTTTGATATCAGCACTATCATGTGCATTGCACATTGAAGCTCGCTGGATTAACTAAAACAATACAATTAATACTACAATGAAATCTACGTCAGGAACATTTGAAGTGCTCAGTACTTTAACGGTTCAGCCTACGACTACGCTTTTAAACTGGATATGTATATTACAATTTTTCGATACGTTTCTGAACTTTCAACTATGACGGAAGGAATAACATGAAGAGGATGGCTGATTTTGATGATGTAATTTTTCTGCAGAAATGTGATATGCAATGGATCATGTCTCCGAGTAAACCTAAGCACGATGTGCCGTTCCCAGACAAAATATAATGTGGTAAGCAAAAATGAAATGACGATATTAAATGGCTATCTACTGAGGCTATCATCAAGTGCATTATGTGGTACCATTTATATAAGTCCAGCACACTTGACTACTTATTAATGGAATTAATGAATGAATGGAATGTTCAGATTAGCCATAATGATAGTGGCTGACATGGTTGAACAAGTTTAAGCAGCGATATTTAATGGCTTGTCCATTCGATTCATTCAATCCAGTCTCCAGAATGGAGTAAGTGAGGAAAATTTGTTCTAAATTGCGTCCAATTTTTTAAACATGTAATACGTCTGCACAGAGTGAACGGATAAAGTTATAGGGAACTAGTTCGAAAGCTAATCTTCCTGTGCACAAAGAAAAGTGGAAGTAAAATTTTGAAATCAATTTCGGAATTAGTTTGTTTTTCTTCATAAAAGTTAAAAATGTCTACGGAAGAAGTTCAAACTGCTGTTGCAGAACCATCCACATCTCAATCCGTGGAGGAACGGCCAGCCAACTCTGGAGACTCTGTGGATGTTGAAAAGAAAGAGGATCCGAGTGCAATAAAGCAAATGGAGATACAAAATTCCGAATTCGTTGGGATGGGGAAGGAAGAACTCATGGTTTTAGCGAATCGACCTTTTTGGGTTAGACTTCGGTGGGCTCTCTTCTTTTCATTTTGGTTGTTGTGGCTGGGTCTCCTTGCTGGAGCTGCTTTGATCATTGGACTTTCACCGGGATGTGAAAATAATGATGATGTAGTGAAGGAGGTTGCAAGGTAAGCTACCTATAATTTATTTTCATTAGAATAGAATGAAGGATCCCTTCATATTTACATCCCAAAGCTTACTAATTTTTTATGTTTTTCGTTTGGCATTTTTGCAGCTCTGCCACGCATCACCGATAAAATCAATGCAAAATCTTCTCATCAATAATTTTGTATCAACACATGGATTTTTTTTAACCCGTCTCGCTACCTGTAACTTCCTAATTTCCTAACTTCAAATTGGTAGGATCATTGTTCCGACATTGTCTGTGTTGCAGTTTGAGAAATTTGATACGAAAATAAGGATATTAAATTAAGTTATAGATAGATATGTATTGATAGTAATATGAAATACGTATAAGCTTTCCTGTATGTTAGCTGAAATGATTTATAATTTTATTTATAATTGTATGTCTTTTATAACATTATTTAACTTCAAACATAAAATTGTTTCGACACAAGTTTCAATTGTAAGATAAAAGTTTTAAACTATTCTTTCAGATGTTTTAGATCAAAGGTTGTTGAATAAAATTACTTACTTCAAAAACAACGGTTTAAACTAAAAAAGATAAATCCAACTACAGACAAATTAATTTATTAATTTACGTTTTCCTGTGATACTCTTTGTGTTAGTTATGTAACGGTGAAAATTGGTCTAGACCTTGCAATATATATTTGGATATGCTACCACTGAAATAGGTATGAAGTGTATGAATGTATTTCATCAAAACTTTTTACTTACCTACCTAATCATCATTATAGTTACCTTCCACAGTCAAATATACGGTTATGAAATTCAGAGCTTTATGGGGATGTGTCCAGTCTGGAAAATGAAATATTATGAAATTTTTATTTATGTGTATGAATTATTCTTAGGAAAAGTTTTTAGGTCCCCTAATAGCAAAAGTTCGTTTGATCTACTGACTCACTCTCAACGCAACTTTCTCCCTACATAGTTATGTCTGTGTACATAAAATACTTTCCTTTCCGTTTGGGAGTACTCAAGTTAAAAGAAGAACAGTAAAAGTGACTGATTTTGGTTTTCTGACCGAGAAAGAAAAAAATCTAATAATGAATCTGAATCAACCCACACACATGTAATAGGCCTCTTCAGAAAACTTTTCCAAGGAGCCGGATCAACCAAATATCCTAGTTTGATGAGCGAACTCACAGTAGGCTCAGGCATCCACCCATATAGACATTTTTACTTCCTGTGTCTATATGGTTCTGTGGGTTTGTGATGGTAATCTGCCAGCATTCCCCTTACCTAAATTTTAAATGATCCAAAAAGTACATCCAAACAGTTTAACATTTTTCATGCTAAAACTTATCCAAGAAATAGTTCCAAGTTCTTGAAAATAAGAAATTTCATATACATATAGCTAAGTGCCTACCCAAACCCACACAAGTTTAGCGTAAACAGGGCACGATACAGGACACACTTGAAGGTTATCGTTTCCCCACCTCCACCGGGCTCTAGATTCAAGTCGTTTTCCTACTACTATGTGTGTTTTCCTCGTACACTTCACTTCCGAAAAAAATTGCATTACGAAGATCGAAAAGTTTTTAAAAGTCATCTCCGGTGACGGCTCCTCTTTCCTTTCATTTTTGCGTATTTTTTGTAAGGATAAATATGCTTACTTCTCTTTATAGAGAATGCACTATAGCTATACAAATTAGAATCATAAGAGATAATATGCCTGTTCCTGTAAAAGTAGGCAAATCAAAAAAGGGGAAGGAAAAGGATTGTAAATAGGGCAGCTTCCTCCAATGCTGACGCTAAAAAGGATGAGAGGGAGGAAAAGGGTATAAGTGAATGCATAAGAAAGTCATCATATTACCCATGCCTAAAAAGTCAAAAGTCATCCTTCCCATATTTTGTCCCTTTCTATTTACGTCCTCCTTTTCCTTAATGGCTTTGTTAGAGTCAAGTCCTTTTGTTAGCTTTTCCTACAAAAAGAAAAATTGCAAGTATTTCCTTTTGTAGAAAACACGGAGAAAGGAAAAATTAGGCATCATTGCAAACTGCTCAGCTTCTCAAATGCTTCTCTTTACGATAAAAACATATGCCATTAATATTTCGTGGATTTATAAAAAAACAAAAAAGGGAAACTAATGCCACCACATAAAATACACAACATGATCGTGGGTAACTGCCCATTTTCTAAAAACTTTTTGGGGTCCTCCTAAATGAGTTAGCAAATGAACGAGCGAAACTTGGCAATATAATATTTTCTTTTCTAAACCAAGCTTGATGTGTACGAATGGAGGGTACTCGTTGCTTTTCTCCAGCTGGAATTTAGGTCAACAGAGCAGAGGACCAGTGGTAGTACCTCCTTACTGAAAGTTACAGACTTTTCAGACATTTGAAAAGGAAACCCTAATTTTTATTTTCTCCTATTACCATCACATTTTCATTCTGGAAATAACGGAAACTTTGTCTTGAGTTCTCATTTATTTCATTTTGAGTCTTCCTATCCTTTCTCATATAACTGCGTGCCCCTCCAACCCACACAGGATTTTTTCTTTAAAAAATCTTTTGATACCTATTTGATCTTTGCACTTTATACTTTCCAAGGATTAAATGTAGAACTGCGACTGACATGCATACACAGTAAGAGAATGAACGTAGGGAACAGGGATGTTTACCTTATTCTCCTTTTCGAAAACTGTGGTGAAAGACAAACGAAGTATTACTAAATGTAACGTAACGCAGTTAGTATGCGCCCAAGAAATGGAGAAAGGTAAACTTTCACTTGGAAAGTTCCTCTGGAAGAGATCAAACTGAACTGGGCTGTTCGTGTTTAAGTTAAAAGTTTAAGGGAAGAGGTGGCTAATGCCGTGGGATGTGGAAAGTAGGTAAATGGAATGTGGACAATAGGCTATTATTTTCAACGTCACGTTCTTAAATATACTTCCCTGCCACCACTTCCGTATTTAAGCTTTCCCAAACTCAGAAATCAAAGCTTGGTGAAAGGAATTCGGTTTTAGTTTAAAATTAAGGAAAACTGAAGTGTTTAATGGAACATTTCTTCTACTTGTAATTACGGGGAGGAGAAATCTGAGGCTATTCATTTCACGCATTTGCCATTGTAATAGGTCTGTTGTAGATGTGTTTCCCGTTGATGACGATGATGCTGTTTGAAGTACTAAAAGTTGGCATACCACTAGTGTGCCTATTTAATAGCTAACTTTTTGCTTTCAATGTCACATCATTACCCTGATTTCAAACTTTCTCTTTTCCCCATTATCCCTCCTCCTTGCTCGTTACCTACGATGTATGTATTCCTAGGTTCCCGTTCCCGGGGAAGATAAAATTCTCACTACGCCACTTCTGTAAACATTTCCTAGTAAAATTGAGAAAGTTTCTATATATTACAACATACTTTCGCCACATTTTGCAAACACGGTATGAAAAGGAAGGAAGAAAAAGTTTTTTAAATGTTCGTCTAGTCTGAATCCGTCTACTCAAGAGTTCCGTCGAAATTACATTATAATAATACGAGAAAGTCGTAATTTACTTTGTAAAGTGTGTGGTGTGTCTGCTTTAATGGCTGAATTATTGTTATATTATTAATGAAGCTGGAGAGGAAGTCGTATATTATCTCCCTTCACGCGGAAGTAATTTTCAACCGAGTCTTTGTTATTTTAATAAAGATGAGATGGGAATATAAATCATTTTTCATGGTTGTAGTTATTTTTATCCAGATAATTAAATGGGTAAATGCAATTCTCAAGCCAATTGTGATTGTACCACTTTCTAAAGATACGACCAACTTAAAATTATTTTTTTAAAAATATGAAAAAAAAACTAACAATTTAGTTATTGTAAAAACATGTCCGTACAATCGACGCTCAAAAATAAACATTTTTAAAAGCCAATTGTGATCAGATAAGATTGTCAATATGCATACCCACTTCAACAGACATTAACTTTATCAAGGATATATACTTTATCATCCACTTTCGTTAATTCAATCAGTGACGTTGATTACAAAGACCTCAAGTGAAGGACATTGCTACAGGTTGTGAGCTCATTGCTTCATGTTATCATTTTCTTTGACAACTTGCTGCGCAAATCTGTTTAGCGTTTCGGACTGCATTATTATTGGCATTCGAGGAAGCATAGGTATAGTACATTACAACGTGATACTTTTATGAATCATATAGGTAGGTATTTATATTGAAATTCTTGATTGATTAGATAAAAGGACATCACAAGGTCAATTGAAACTCTGACGTAAATACGTAGTACCGGGAATTCCTAGAAATTAAATAAGTTGAAAAACTTCAATTTTCCCGTCAAACAAGTCCGTTGTCTTTTCTTTCGATATCTCTCAAAATGCCAAATTTATCTAGATGACTTTCACTTTTGACCGATAACTACATTTACATGCTACTTCAAGCTACTTCAGTCGTTTTTCTAATCACGTGCGAGCTCTATTACATTGATAACAATCATTATACCAATACGATGGGTAGTTTAGCGATAGCTGAAAAAAACCATTTTACGCCACATTCGGTAAAGTAATGTGACTCAACAACAACACAAATGGAATCAATGGGCTGTTCTTTAAAAGGAAATTTATAACAATGAGGCAATTTATACGGTCCGCTTCTGCTCAATAAAAATATTTTCCTTTGTCCAGACATCATAAAAATTCTAAACTCATTCGTTTGAGCTGACCCTTAAGATTCTTCTGAAACGAAAACTTTTCTTTTGAGAACTGTACGCTCGCTCATTTTCCAGCACCACCTTCACCGTGAAATCCATACACATGTAAAAAACTGACCCATTGTCCATTCTATTGTACGAAAGTTTTTTCCCCCGAGTCACTTGAGATATGACTTCTCTTTCCTTCTTCGAAAGAAAGGCCAGCATAAAATGAAAGGAACTTCACTTTCCGGAAAAAGATAAAAGCAGGCAGAAGATGAAATGTTGGCGATGATGATGATAATCTTACTGACGGCGTGAGCTCAGCTGGGCAAATTGCAAATGTCACCACTCAAGAAAAATGGGAAAACATATTTTATTAAATAAATTGTCGCTTCTTTTTCTGGGCCCGGTTTTGATATACGAGAGCAATGTTAGCAACTAGGAAGCCTAAATCTAGTCAGCTTAACCTGAAACAATATGCAAAGCTGACATTTTGACAGTCAAAAAATTCTATTTTATTTCGAGCTACTCATAATAACCAAACATAAAGTAGGAGCTGGCTTTCATCTCTAGTCCCGACAAAAAATGGAGATGGGATCCAATTTTACTTCATGAATTTATTATGTATTTTGCAACACTAAAAATTTAGATAATCTTATCCCGGGGGGTTAAGTATGGGAAAATTAAACAGGAATTTCAATTCTAGAGCCGTTGTTTACTGCATTTCACATTTGCAGAAGTGCCGAGAAGGTGTTTCTTACGAAAAAGGATTACTTTCGTTTGAAATATTCCACCCACTTTTGATATAAAGGGCAAAAGAAAACCATCTACTTCCATTGCATTCATTCTTGCTTCAATTCAGAATAGAACGATACGATAATCAACGTCTGAAATACACCTGTCAAGATCTATTGCAAATCAACCGCCCACATTTACCAACATGTGTTAGCGGGATAGCGTTTGAACCTTTAGGATATGAAGAGAGTCAAATGTGGATTTAATCGCTTTAATCAGAAACCTTTCCTTTAACGTGAAAAGCAATTGATTTTGAAAAGGTATTTTGAGAAAGTTAGAGCTCTCACGATAGGCGGACGTGGTTGTGGTGATGCTGTGATAGTGTGATGCAACCATATTTTAAGGCATCGATTTCGGAACTGAAATTCTGTAATCCCTTTGGTCTAAATGCCATTTCGTCCCACATTTATCTTCATCTTATTACCTTACCTTATTTAAGAACACATGGATCCATTTCGACATACATACCATTACACAATCAAAATACTATTGTCATTTGCATCCTAAGTTTCGTCGAAACCCTTCGTTTAATTTTTGTCATACTGTCAACGCAAGAACGGAAACTATTTTTATTAGCATATTCGCTGCAATCTGGGCTAATAGATTGTACGCAACTGCCCTTAATCACCCACGTAAAACCCGCATATTTTCACACGAGAAAATAAGTTGTTTCATTTACATTCATTAACCAAAATTGGTCAACGGGAAGTGCAACCTGAAAAACCAGGAAGAATAGCAGGTTGGATACCTACGTCGTTTTTACCAAAGAGTTTTATACTCAAAGCATACTTTGAAAAACTCATTAGTTTTTACATGGAAGCAGTGTTGGAAATGTGTATAGATCCAGTGAAAGTAAAGGTGGTATAGAGAAGAGTGCGTTTTCCCTACGAAAGCACGTGGACGAATATAAAAATCGTAGCGGACTGACGCATGTTATAAACTGTTTTTCTTCAACATTTCTTCCTTCTTATGACAATAGACCTAGTTTTTACTGCTTTTCCGTATTACTGTTGCATTCACTTACTTGAATAAGCTTCCGTCGGAGTCGCTAAAGCTGTTTCTAGGTGCCAAAGGTGGCATGCTGCTGCTCTAGCACTTTACAGTATGAGCTGTTGATACTAAAACCTCGAATTTATTTACATAGTGTAATGAAACGTAAATGCTCATTTTATAGAGATATATTTTGTTACGTTACTCATGGATAATGCGTGTATAAACTTTATGCAAAGATGTTTGGAAACACTCCTACACTACTTTAAGTAAAACGGAAGGAAACTAACTGTAAGTAATAGGTAAACGGACAGATGGATCTTTTAGGCGAGGGATGAAAGTGAAATAAGAAAATAATGCTTCCTTTCTCTCTGGAAACGACTTAGGGGGAAACAAGATTTTCTCCGAGCTTAAACTTGTTTATGACCTGGTATTTTATTGCAAGGAATTATGCAATATCATGAAGGGAAAACTGGTTAACTATGGACGTGCTACGAAACTATAGCATATACACACCACATACGGCAAGCAACTTAAGTAAACAGCAAAGAAGGTAACTGGGAAAAGGGTTGAGTGATAAGGATACACACGGGAAAGTGTATACAGTGGCAGTCTCCGATAAAAAAAACTTTTTGGTTAAATGAGTAGGATTAAACTGAATCCATCTTAAGTGAAACCAGATGGATCCAAAGGAACTGGAGAAAGGGAAAGATGAAGAAAAAGGAATGAAATGAAGAAGAAAAATGCTACTAATAAAATACCCGATGAAGGAGAAAACTACCATTTATGGAAGTGGGTAAGGCTGTCATGATAGCAGAATCAGTATAGTTTTGGCTGAGAGAAAAATGTAGCAAAAATACTGTAAGGGACAAGATGAATGCTACGTAAGCAAGAAACCACTTTTTCATGTTTGCATTATGCTTCCCGGAGATTACGGAGAAATTAAAGCTAAAATGAGAAAGAACATCGTTGTGGGAAATTTCTCACCAAAAGTGAGCCACAGAATCACGGTTTTAAGGATGTAAGGAGAAGGGACTACTGAAGCTCTTCTTCACATTTGACCTTCAAGAAGCTTTACCATCGTCCATGCATGTATAGATAAATTGCGAAGGGATACGTTTATGTGAAAACTTTCAGCTATAAAAGAATAAGATACAGGGTCGCCACTTGAGTAGGGAAAGGAGAATGTTTTCGGAAGGATCCTCTTTTTTTTGCAACTTTTTCTCTTCCTCTCTCGCAAAAAAAATGTTTTTCATGTAACTCTTCTTAGTTCACGGTCGGTGGCTGACGGTGGTGACGTCGGATGATGATGGGGACGATACCGAGAGGACATGGACGGGGATGGCAGCTGCTTAACTGTTTATGCGCTGGATACCCTCCTTTTTATTTCCAAGAAAAAATAACTTTTCGTTTTTTACAACTTTCTACTATACTACAGCCAAGGAAAAAGGCGGGCAAGAAAAGAAAATTTTACCACATAAATTCAGCACAGTTCACGTAGCAGGTCTGAGGCAAAAAAAACTTTTCTTCTATTTCACTTTCCCTTTGTTCACGTGGTGGAAATCCTAAAAAACAGCATGCTGTAGCCATACCGTGATGCCAGCATCTCTATGTACCATCCTTGCTATTTTAGACGGAAACTGAGTAGTTAGTTTAGATACCATGTCCACATAAGGCATTTAGAAGGGCTCCTGAAAAACCACATGGGATTTAGCATCATTGCAGGAGGGTAGAATCAGAATAGAATTGTATGGGGAGGGGCTCAAGTCCCCCTTAACAAAGGGAGCAGATTCCAGGAATACAAATAGCGTAGGGTGCCTGTAGACCCAGTTTGTATATGGATCAAAGGGAACGTAAAATAAATATGTGTAATGATGAGTATATGAGAAGGGATGAATATTGGATTGAAAAGTAAGCTTTAATAGGCATTTTTGGATTAACGTCATCATGATCATCTTCAGTACTAGCACTATCATCAATATCAACGTGAGCAGGGTGGTAGTGAGGAGGATGCATATAGCACATGCTGTTTTAGATACAGTTTTATCCGCATCATCAGCAACAGCAACAGAATCAGCGTCATCTCCACATGAACACCAAGACCAGACAAGGATTCAAATAAAATATCAAAAGAGGCTTAAACTGAAACCAAAATCACTCTCTCGTAGTATTTTCTACGCTAGCGCTTCTTTCATCTCACTCCGTCACAGGTACATTTTTTTGCGAGAGTAAAAGTTTTGAAGGGGAATCCTTACAAAACGGTACCCACTTGACTGTCACCATCAGAAGGATGTAAGTGGACTAAAAATGGAAGTAGTGTTTAGCCAGTAGAGGGAAAAGTTAAATTATAACCAGACTCCAGTGAGCATTCACATAAATATCTACATTCACCTTTCTCATAAATAGCTGGAGAGAGCCGAATGAGGGGAACAGACTAGCATAGAAGAACGAGCGGCAACGTAAGCAAAGCCGAAGCTAACGCCACGGTCCACGGTTGGTGGCAGTACTACATGGGTGCCTAGGTAGATAAGTGAAAGTTACAGGCTTGGCCAAGGTATTACAAGTTCACTTGCTTGTTTTCCCCACTTTCAAGGATAAACTTTTCCCTGGTCCAGGAGAGATCCCGGGAGCGAGGCGGAACAGAGACGGGATGTTGTACTCATAAATAGAACCACTTTCGACAGTCATTTTTCTAGCTGCGAAAAAGTAAAGATGGAAGAGAGAGTGCATCACTTCGCCTTTCCTATTAAATTTTACCGGGGAGGTGGACTACCTTACTGCTTTGGTTTATCTCCAAGTTAGAGACAACAAGATATCCGTAACTATTCATGTGTTCCACGTGTAAAATCTGATGTGAGGGAGTGGGAGAATGAGAATCAACGAACTTAACTGTAGTCTTTCCCGACTCCTTAGTAGAAACAATATATGAAGATGATAATCATAATAACGAGGAAGAAACTAACTTGGCTTCCAACAGAAGGGAAATAAGGTGGATGTGGAAGTTGCTTCTCCCACTTTACTACCTAAATAAACATACCTAGGTACATATATAGAACTAACAGCTAAAAGCTGATGAAAAAGGGTGAGATGGGAGCTATGTGAATTTT
>JAQGAI010001943.1:0-13377 GCA_034696905.1 Lepidocyrtus violaceus
TAGTTAGTTAGTTATATCATGAACCGGCGATATGGGGAACTTTTAAAATGACAAAAAGCGACAGTTCCATTCATTGTCATTTAATTTAAAAGTGTATGAAAATGGATATGAAATTTGACCAAAATTTTGGATATTATGCAGTTGGTCAAGATTAGGAAAACTTGGCCGTGAGCGAGTCGCCTAAGGACAGTATGTTAAAAATAATTATTCATTTAATATAAATCAAAATGTTTTTTTTTTCAGTGATTAATTTCGTTATTTTTTTTTAATTGGAGACTTTATAGTTGTTTCTTGAATAAATGTTTCTTTAGCTGGATTCAATGATAAGAGAACAGCATGATATATGCATGCATATCAAGCACCTTCCTTAAGTCTCATTGCTTGACTCCAGCCATGCTTTCCGTAATGATTTTTGTTATTTAAAGCAGGCTATGTCATAGTTTGTAATTTACTAAACGCATCTGTCTTGTGTGATACTAGAAATTGAGACTTGGAGCGGAAATTGCTCGTTGAATTTTTATAAATAGCAATTTTTTTAAAGCGAACAGATTTCCTAAATTGAACACTTATATAATATATGTAATTTTTAATGAAAACGAAAATGTAAAATATGAAGCCTTTCCCGCGAAGCTCCTAAAAAAGGTATTTTAACTTACCAATAAATTCATTCATGTTAGATATATATAAATCTACAACAAGATGAATCTATCAACAATACAATTGAATAATTTCGGAGGATATTTGAATGTTTCCGGTCGATAAATTTTAACTATTTCTTTCCCGTGATATCGTTACTATTCAATCATGTCATGTCACAGTATAATATGTTACTGTTTTTTAATATGCGGTCTTTTAACAAACACAATTGATACAGCGATTGGCGGCAGGTATCATCAAGAAAGAACACCTATTACACATGCTCCGGATTTGACAGAGCAGCGTATTCCCACTATTACAAGCCGTGTCTCAATTTGAGCTGTTTTTGAATTAAACTGGATAATTTGTTAAATGGTAAAAGCTTGCCAAGCTAGTAAGGCAACTTTATAAAATTTAAATCATCTTCTAAAATACAACCGAAATCTGATTGTTTAACGGTACATATTAAGAGACTGTGCTTTAATAGCGACAATACGGTTAATTACCTAAACTGTCCCGGTTTTTATCACCAACTCAATTAAATTGCCAAAAAGTTAGTTAATTTTAATGGAGTTCTGTTACCGAATACTCAACGACACGCTTCATCAAAAGATCCCGGTTTTATGGTTGATAAAAACAATAGGATTTTAACTGCTGGATCGGCTTCACTCAAGAAGATGTTATGTCACCGCTAATACTTTAACTGCAGAGGAAGCGAAGTACAGCGTAACACTGAAAGTGACGCAATCCCCGATATAAAAAGCAACTGCAAAGACCCAACTTGTCACATTCCACTTTCCATCTCTTAAGAAGAAGAATCCAATCCCATCCCGAAGGAAGAAACCACTCAATCCAAACCAACCAAACTCACTTTATCATCATGAAGGCTTTCATCGTTTTGGCCGTTATCGGGGTGGCTGCCGCTTTCCCACAGTACCCAGGCATGGCTGGAGCTGGTGGCGTGGCCGGTGCCGCTGGTATGGCAGGAGCCGGAGGATTTGGTGGTGCTGGCGCCATGGGTGGAGCAAGCGCTATCGGTGGCGCTGGTGGATACGGTGGTGGTCTAGGAGGCGCTGGCGGGTATGGTGGTGCTGGTGCCATCGGTGGAGCAAGCGCTATCGGTGGAGCCGGTGGATATGGCGGAGGCTACGGAGGTGGCTATGGAGGTGGTCTTGGTGGGGCATACGGAGCCAACCAGTACGGAGTTGGAGCCAACCAAATGGGCGCCGTCCAGGGATCTCATTTGAACGCCGTCGGGTAGGTGGAAGCTTTCAATTTGGAGGTCACCCATTCACCACCATCCACTCCTCCCTCACTAACGACTTTTTTTCTCTCGTTATTTTTTACAGAGCCCAAGGAAGCCAAGGAAGTGCCTTGAACGCTGCAAACTCCGCCTATGGTGCCGGCTCTCAGGCCCAAGCCAGCGGTCTTGCCGCCAGGAACGCCGGTGCCAGCAACAGCTACGGAAGCCGTGGAGGTCAGCAGTCCTCCTATGGTGACAGCTACGGAAACAGCAACGCTTACGATACCAGCTTGGCCGCTGGTCAGGGTAGCCAAGCCGCTGGAGCTTATGGTGCCGCCAACAGCTTGAACGCCGCCCAAGGTTCCCAGGGATCTATGGGAGCTGTCGATGCCGGACAATACGGAGCTATGAATGCTGCCAACTACGGAGCCGCTGGAGCCAACCAGTACGGAGTCGTCGGTTAAATTTGGGAGTCCTGAGTTTAACTTCAAGGCTGCTGCCAATTATAAAAAATAATTTGAATGACCTAGTCTTTTCCTTCTTCTTCATGTCTTTCCTATCCTTTGCATTTTAAATTAGCTTCCTAACTTTTTGCTTTATTGTTTCCCCTTCCTTCTTTCAATTTTCATCTTTCTCTGTCAGTCAAATTTCTATTTTTGTACAACTCTTTAAATCTATTTTTTTGATGAATAAATCCGGACATTTAAACAAAATTTGGTTTTTGGCGATGTTGTTTTTTAATTTCAAAGGAACATATAAATATCTGCATTGCATGAGCATATTTAACCTAATAAAATACCGAACTGGAACTGCTAACAAGATTTACATAATTGTTCATAATCTAGATAAATAGTAATTGCTGAAAACTCAAGTAAGAACAATTGTATCACGGATTGCAAAACCCCATAAAATCATTTTTATTTGTACATATTTTTTTGACCAACTCATTACAAATTTTAACTGCTGGCGCTAATCACAAATTAAACATACTGATAAATTATTAATGAGGAGATGATATAGCGGTATTGAAACCGAATTTTATTTAAATATTTAATTAATCCAGTCCATTTCCTCCCGCTTATCACTTTCACAGGATTTTTTCTGGATGCTGACTTTTCTGTAAACAAACGGTGGAATAACAAAAATTATTATGTATAAATTAACATTTATGTGACAACGTTACAATAACAAAATTTCCCCTCCCTCTAAACCCACCTTATGAACACTTAAATTGGAAGAATGTCTGAATCGTTGGGGACAGTGCGGACATTGGAAAGGTCTCACCCCACTGTGGGTCCGCATATGAATATTTAAGTTGGAATTAAACATAAATGCCTTCGAACATACTATGCACTCATATCGCTTCAGCCCTGTATGGAGTTTACTGTGCACAAATAGGTTTTCCCTCCAGCGGAATGTCTTCCCACAAATTGAGCATTCAAATGGGCGATCGTCTGTGTGGACAACGGTGTGGGCGTGAGCTTTCCATACTTTCTTGAATAGCTTCCCACAGGCGGTGCACTCGAATTTTTTATTCCCGGAAATTGTTCGAACCTAGATAAAAAAAAGTTTAATTATCTTACACTACAATTTCATAAAAAAAACAATGAATAGCAAAGTAATTTATTTAGCACTTTACAGCAGAATGTAATCAAAATATTAACCTTGATTAGCGATTTCCGATCCACATCATTAACTTCAGTCTTTACATTTGATTCAGGGAGTAGATTAGGTTTAAACCGGACCCATTTCTTATCACATTTTTTCGCCGTCCTTTTCCCCTTTTCCTTCTTTTTATCGCTGTTTGCTCTTGTTTTCTTCGTCTTGTAGAATGGAACAATGTGGTCGCATCTGGATACCAGGACGATGCAGGGACGGATCAGCGCTTTGTACTAAAAAAAATTAAATGCGAACATCATTAAACAGTTAACATGTTTAGCCCAGCGTTACGTATTAATTACACATGTATAAACAAAATTTACTATTGGGTGCTTGCTTACCCGATCCGGCTCAAGTTTAATGGAAGGGGCGCCGGCGTCAACGGGACCAGGCCGGAAACTAAACTGCTGTATTTCCTCCCAATCCGATGGCGTAAGTCGTTGTTTATGTGCGGATTTGATCTGAAAATTAAAATTAAAATTCGTAATAAAATGTGTACCTCTTTTATCTTTTCATTATCGACTGACTGACACACAGCCCTAACAAGAGTATCATTGACATATTTTGTATAAGTTGTTTTACATGTCTTTCGAGATGATCCTTCCGTTTAAATCTGGAATTGCAACGGCGACACGAAAATGGTCTCTCGCTCGAATGACTCAGCTTCTATTGAGTGAATTGGTTCGGTGGTGGAAGAAATAAAAAAATGGATTAAAAAAACCTCCGATTAAAAAATTAACATTCATTCTCTGTGCTTTAATGACATTTGATGGATTAATGAAACCTTACATGAGATGCCAACATGGATTGACCGATAAACATTTTCCCACAAAGATTGCAGGGGTATTTACTCCTTCCGGTTGGTCGGTTGTGAACGTGATTTTGCTTTAATTAAAAATATGATTGCAATTAATTATAAGCTTAAAAGCACTATTTCCATTTCAATTTTTAAATTTGCTAAAAATTTCAAATATTACGTGGACGGTTAAAGCCTGCAACGTCAAGAAGAAGGACTGACAGTGAGGGCACTTATACGACCCGTTCGTTTCGTCGTGAATACGCATCTACAAATTTTAATTAAAAAATCAATTTCAATCATACATATTTTTTAATTTGCATTAACATAATAATATAGGTGATATAACGATACAGAAAAAAACTAACGTGTCTCTTCAAATAGTATGGAAACCTAAAGGAGAGTTTACATTGCGCGCATCTCAATGGATGTGTCCCTTTCCTTTTTCCATTATGTTTAGCCTATAACAATCAAGTTTTAATTAGTTAATCATACATCATTTATTTTTAGTCCAACATAAAACAAAATGATATTTCTTGCATTTAAAAAAGAAGAATTAATAAACTGTCTATGTTTTATGTTTACCGTGGACCCATTAAACCTGTGCATTCCTGTGTCACTTTTAAAGGAAATGCGCTCATCGTTGGCTTCCTTTTCCATTATTTGCTTGTGGGTGGTGTGAAGTGGAAGCTGGAAAAATAGAACAATAAATTTAAAAATTGATCTCCGGTTAAAAAAAATATTAACTAACTACTAACTACTTATCATAATTTAAATTCGATTACATGTTTAATGAGTTGTCCACCCTCCAAAAATATCCCAAGGCAGAATGGGCACTTGAAAGCCTCCACCCTTTCAACAGCCTCAGTGTTCTCTATTTTAGGTTCAATCTTAATGGAAGCTTCCACATTGAAAGATGACTTCTCGGCTTCTCCCGTCTCAGTCTTAACTTGCGAGTGTTGCTTGGGAAAATTGCTTGAGTCCTCATTAATTTTTTGTCTTGTAGAAGGCAGAACTGCATTGATCGTGAGTTCTGGAACAGCCTTATCCCAAATCCACTTCCAGTTCCTTGCTCGTCTCCTCTTCTCAACTGTCCAGTGATTTGCTATACTTTTCTTGTTTTGGCTGGCTTCATCGTCATTATCACTGTCAGAGGGACAATATTTCAGGATGGCTGCCAAGGGATCAGGCTCATCTTTAATTTCAATAATTCTTAACTTGGACGACAACGCCAAGTTTAATGACACAGGAAGACCCTCGGCAATAATCGGCTTTATGTCCACCACCTCCTCTTTCTCATAATTTTCCTCTGATGTCACCAACCGTTCATCCCCGAAACCGAAAATGTCACTCCTTATTTTTATCCCATTCCCTCCCCCTCCTCTCCAACTTCCATCTCTGCTCAAACTAGGCAACTCCAAAAACTTTTCTTTACTTTCTTCTTCCTCCTTTTTAATAGTACGGTCACTGGCATCCTTGCCATTAGCAAAACTGTTCAAGTTATCGTTGTCAGCTTCTGAGTCGGAATGAGCATTATCTTCAGTGTCGAAGGCTGTCGAAATCAAAGATAGGCCCATTTTCCATTATTTGCTAAACTACACTTAGTTTACTTTCATTCATAATACACATCACGCTCAAACTCAATCTATGATCTGTGAAATAACCCAAGAACGTTTTTTAATGCTTTCGTTTTCACTTTACTCACCAAACATTGAATGATAAAAAGGATATAGCTTTTGCTTTGGTTGGCATGAGAAATTTTTTTTATGTAAACATTTTTTTGTCGATTTTTGTTGATTTTTGTTGGTGGGAGGAAATGGGGTGAAGAGAAAGGTTTTCGTACGTACGTATTGTCCTTTTTAGATCAGAGAAGAGTCCCTTCTTTTGTGAAAAAAGTACAGGGTTGCTTTGCCTGTTGTACGGCCTCGCCTCCGCCTCGGTCCTTACTTCCCTATAATTTTCTATGAATCTATGCTATATTGCTGCAAGATGGATTATTATGCAATCGGTATTTACTTTAAAGTAAGTGTGAAGTAAAGGGAGTAGTGATACATTGTCACTATTGTCATTGTCAGTGACGGTTTGATAATATTATAAGTGATAGCCTCAGGCTCAGATATGTGTTCTCCTTTCATCCAGATTACGATGCATTGTATTGGATGTTACCTTCCACAGCTTTCTCTCGATGATCGGAATTAATATTATGTAATCCTTATTATTACCTGTCTACTGTCTCGTCAGAGACAGTCCTTCACGTTGTAACAACCAGCTTGCCGTTAGCACGATAACTCAAGAATGGTTTAATTTTTTTTAATCAGTATATAAGTTAATGTTTGGAGGGTGTCAAGCTTCCCGCGGGAGCGTTTTTGAACCAGATCTTGGAATATTTAATGTTTTACAAAAACATTGGAAAATTATAAATGCGCTGCGAACCTGGCTTCTGCTCCTGCTGCCTTAGATAAAAAATCATAGTCATACATACGTCATACTCATGAATACATGTGCAGACCTATGTAAGATGTTTATGCATTAAATATTATGCTGATGAGATGGCTCAAGAATAAATCAACTGATTCGAATGAATGAATTTCTTTGGAGCAGCCGCTGCTGAACGCAAATTCCTGGTCCAGAGCTAAATGACTTCCTCTGCAATTTGCAACAAAGTACTAAGCATAGCGTATATACATACGCTAGACTTATGCAAGAATTCACTACCGCAAAACGACTTTTTAGTGTTGACACAAATATTGATTTTAGATTAGGTATGTAGCAGTGACTAGTGTATGATAACTAGTCTGTTAAGAATGATGGATTTCAGGGAATATGCATAATAATATTAAATGATAATTTTTGTTGCCTTATCAAGCAGACACAAATCGATGCAAAATGCAAGCCTTTGATGGGAATTCACTATGGTCGGTCGGTCGCATTAGAGTTTCACTTACAAATCGACGACTAAATCGGAAACATTCCGTTTCGATTCCAAAAGGATATGGGTAACATATGAAAGAGCCGCAAAAAAGGTCATGTGCTATTCTTAGTTTGAGTAATTGGGACAAAAAAAACAATTAACTTTATTTGAATGAATATGTTTCAAAGCATTTTAAGTTTACTACAGGAAGCAAGAGCAGAGAAAGCTCAGTCCTTCCCATCCCCAAGGTTCCACAATTCGGCTTCCAGTCCGTTAACTAAACCAATAACCCCTTCTAATGCTGCTCCCGACCCACTTCCAGTCCCACAAGATCCCCCTTTCTCGCTACCCGGTTGGCATGAGCAGTAGCGACGAAAACCCGTACTACATTTAGTACACACTGGCTCTAGTTGTCTCCCAGAAAATGAACCTAAGAATGAGCAGTTCAACTCGCTACAGGAGTCCGGATTCTCCGTACAGGCTTTCCCCTGACACAATTTTCAAAAAAAAATCCATTGTTTTTATAGAGATCAGCAAAATTTGTTAAATATAAATATGATATTGATCAGATCAAGATCAAACTCAACTTACATAACTCATAGCAAATAGTAAAGTTTTTTCGTTGACGGCCAGTGTTTGGATGGCAAGGTAGCTTATCACAGCGATAAGATAAGATACAGGGATGATGGTCATTTTGTATGAGTTCCGGTGGTGGATGCTCATCAACCTTTGCTCAACGGATAAGTACTGTAAAGAAATAAGATTACCAAATCCTTTTATGCAAAATTAAATACGATGATAATCAATTTGGTAGTATTTAGTTTCGTTGAAAAATTCGTCGTAAATCGTGACCCAGTTTTGTTAATAGGAATAGTTGACTACACTGCAATAGTAAAGTGAAACCGAGCCGCTTAATTTTTTCCTTCTTCCTCCCGTCCCGCATGTGCTGGTAATAGAGCTACGCTCCATTTTGATGTTGTAAATGTTGCACTTGTAGGAGAAACACGGTCCTAGGAACCTACTTGCATTTAAGGAAAATGTTAACGAATGAAGAAAGTCGACTATAATTCTTTTATTTTAATAATCAGCATCTTCTTAATTACAACCGGTTCTGCATTGTCATAGTCATAGCTTTATTGCCATTGAGCTATGAGCTGATATCATATGCTAGCTTACTTTCAAAATCAGGTCATCTTCTTTTCAGTAAATCTAACTCGTGTCCTAGTTATTGGGAATGTTTGGCAAATATATGCTTTTTAGACGTTTTTACATAACGCGCTTACATATAACTAACTAGCCCTAACTGAAATCTTGCGTCGTGTGAAAAAAGGATGCCGATATTTGCACGTTTTTGCACATCTTGACATCATTTAACACATAGTTTTTATGTTTCTTCTTTTATCGAAAATTAAAACAGTGTGTGCTATTCCGAATGGGGGTCACTCACCCAATTTCTCGCTCTCCCTCCTCGGTTTCCATTTCCTCCAATTCTTCCTTGTTTCCTCCTCCATTTGCTTTTTTATTTGATCGTTTTATTTTAGTTCCTTTCTTTGTTGCCACATACATATTGTATTATTGGTATCTTCCTTGGAGTATTGATGATGATGAGTCATTGATGACCCTCGTCGTCCCCGTTTCCCCCCATGCTTGTTGCTGTTGCTGTTGCTAGCATGAATCTCGGAGATTATGTCGATGGGTTTATGTCATTCGGCATTCCACACTTCATTTGGGTGCAAAATCTGATCTTGTTTCAGATTGGGTTGATGTTGATGTGCCCTTGTACTGCGTATAAAATTGCTTATTTTGCTTGACCTTCATAGTTGTAGAATAAAAAAAATAAGTAAAAATAATTTTTATCCTGTCGTCAGTCAACAGAAATGATAAAATTCATGGTTGGATTCAAGCATAGCATGGTTTACGTCATAAATGTTATTTCTCGTCTTACTCCAAAAGTTTTCTATTGTTCTCATTCATGGTTCATTCAACGTGACTCAAGAAGAATCGGAGCCGAATCATAACGATCGTGAACTTGCATATTTTAATGAGCAAAAACGAAACGAAAAACGTGCCATTTATTTTGCCATTTATTAACCTTTAGATTGACCAAATGAGTGAACCGTCTTATGCGCCATGCCAAAAATATCATTCAGGATTCCACTTGCACACATCCTGTTTTAATATGGCTTGGAATCAAATTGTAAAACTCGGCTTTTGGCCGCTTCTATTCATCTTCTTCACCAATTTCCAGTTTACCCAATATGTCTTACGCTTACTCTAAAAGTTTTCTATTGTTCATTCATCATGACTATGACATAACGTGACTGAAGAAGAACCGGAGCCGAATCATCCCGACCATGACCATGTATATTTTCAATGAGCAAGCGTCACGAAAACGTGACTTTTATTATGTTTTGGATTGACCAATTTTATGAGAAAGAACCGTCAGTCTTATGCGCCATGCCAAAAATATGATTCAGGATTGCACTTGCACACATCCTACCCTGTGTTAATACTTATGGCCTGGAATAAAATTGTAAAGCTGGGCGTTTGGCCGCTTCTATTCATCTTCTTCGCCAATTTCCAGCCTTCCCACGGAAAAACTTCATCTCATCCCATAGTTGTTGTGGTGTCATTGGACGGCTTTCGAAATGAGTATTTCTCCGACGTGCAGGAAACACCATCACTGGATGCCCTGGGGAAGTCCGGCGTGACCGTCCCCTACATGGAGCCCGTCTTCCCCACAAAAACATTCCCAAATCATCAGTCGATTGCGACCGGGCTCTATCCCGAGACGCATGGCGTTGTTGATAACACCGTTTGGGAGCCCAGACTGAAGAAGAGGTTGAGCGGATTCAAGCGGGACAAGGGATTCTGGAATTATGACCCTCAAGTCCTCCCAATTTGGATCAGGAATGAGATGGGAGGGAAGGGGAGAGCAAGTGCTTGCATCAACTGGCCAGGCTCGGACCAGTCATATGGCAAGGGAAACAATCTTCTTCCGACCCATCACCATAGCGGCATCGGAGTTGGATGGAGGGACCGCGTGAACAAAGTCATTTCATGGTTGACTTGACCCATTCTTCGAAACCGGCCAACTTGGCTTTTCTCTATTATCATGAGCCGGACGAAACAGGTCATGCACTGGGACCCAACGATCCCAAAACTCAAGGTCAAGTCCGGAGTGCGGATAAGCGCATAGCTTATCTCGTTAGTAAACTGAAGGAGGCTGGGATATTCCATAAAGTAAACATGATCGTTTTGAGCGACCATGGAATGAAGGAGGTGAGTAGGAAGCAGGTTATTAACATGAAGAGGCTTATCGATCGTAATCTGGTGGAAACCCAACACGGTGGAACGCCCGTCCTTCAACTAAAGCCGAAGCGGGGGAAGGAAAAGGAGCTTTATAGGAAGCTGAAGGAACACAGCCGCCATCACAACTTTACCATTTATAAAAAGGCGGAGCTCCAAGATTATCCCTGGAGCTACGCCAGTTCGAGAAGGATCTTGGATTACGTCGTGGTGGCTGACTCTGGTTGGGTCTTTGATGGGGATATCTATGCCAAGATGGAGTCCTGGGATAAAAAGCGGACATCGGAGGAACTCAAAGTTCCTCTATCAGAGAGGAAATATGGTGTCCATGGCTACCCCAATTGGAACAGGTCAATGAGAGCATTCTTCATGGCAAGCGGACCCGCATTCAAAAAGGGGTGGAAAGGGAAGAAGCCCATCAGGAATGTGGATGTCGTTCCCCTGTTAAGCAAAATCCTGAAGTTGGAGGACGGGATCCCTCATAATGGGAGTTGGGAAAGGGTTAAAGATATGATTCGACCTGGCTATCTTTAAAAAAAATGTCATCAGCACTGAAAACTTCGTTATATAATTATAATTTAAAAAATTAACTTTACTGTGTCCCTTAAAATTATTCTACCTTTAAATTGAAAAATAAAAAGTAAAATATCCGAGTAAAATAAATAAAATTGCGATGAATAAAATATTCACAGATAAAAATCGTCCTTATTTCAGGTACGACTTAACGTACCATTTTTGAGAGAAATGCAAAAATAAATTCATGTAGTTTTCCCGAAAAATTAGGTAGTCTTCTTAACGTCACGAAATTCCTGCATTTTTAAAAATATTATTCTCATCAAAGTTTTAATAGACACGAAAATAACTGTCGGAAACTCCAACGCCAAAGTTAAATGAGAAACAAACATTTTAAACATTTAAAAAGCAAAATTGATTGATTCTGTAGAATAACCTTGACTTTATTATTTTTAAACTTTAATAACCTTATAGACAAAGCAAAGTAAGAAGGTTGTTAATGCTCACATCCCAAAACTCCAAATACGTCTCTTTGCCCAGGCTGAACAATGGGGTTGTAGTCTTAAACATGAGGACCTGAAATGACGCCGCCGTTTTGTGCATGTACCCTTTCCTTCCCGTCTTGGTGAGCAGGGAGGCCTTGAATGCTCTGGAGTTATCCACCGCCTCCCCAATGTAGGAACACTCCAACCAAATGATCAACACGCAAGTGGCCGCGATCCCAACAAAAATCGCCATCACCCCGTACTCTCCGTTCCTATGGAAGAGGCCAAACCCTCGGACAAGGACGTAGGCGGAAATGGTGAAACAGGCGTGGTAGAAGGCGAAATGCGGTGTAAACCTTTTCCCGATGATGTCATTAAAGCAAGAAGAGAAGAGGGAGAAGGACCGATACAGCCAAATCATCCTTGGAGTGGTTATTCCCCCCAGCATTTCTGTTGTGAAGACCCCGGCATCATCATCGATAAGCTCCAGAGGCATTGCCGCCGACGCGACAGCCACACGCAGGAATAGGCTAGTAAGACGAGGAGGGCCATGATGATCTGTTCGAAGGCGATTGCTCCACCAAAACCCGCCAAGACGTACCAAACCGAGAAGGCAACAGCAAAAGGGCTGGGCGTCACCTTGATTTCCAGGAGATCCTCCATTACCCTGTGGAACGGCTCTGCGGGGTGGTAGATGGTGAAGAAAAACATGAAGGGGATGAAGGTGACCATGCCCATGGTGAAGTACATGTACGTCTCGTACCGTTTACAGGTAGTGAGGACCAACTCCGGGAGCTCTGGGGGGTCCTCACTTGTGAAGGCGTCTGAAATTAAACAGATCGTTTTTCACATCAACTGACACAGTAATTTGTGACTAATTTAATTAATTAGTAATTACCTGTGAATGTCTTATCAATGGCGAACAGGGCGTTGTAATATGCGGCCACGGCTTCCTTTGAATTCAACAGAATGGACTCAAAAATGATTACTACTATGGCCACGCTGGTAAGCACGGCCACGATGAACATGAGCACATTCTTGTACGCTTTCTCTCCTCTGTCTCCCCATCCGTGTCCGAGATGTCTTGGGATGTCAAGTGGTGACAGTATTGGGTTGAAGGATGAGAGCGGGGATAACCACAGCGCTGCCGAAATAGCACAATGCTTTTGTATTCCATACATGGTAGGTTGGAGCAACGACAGCCTTATCCTTTTCAAAGTCCCAGGTTACGGCGCCACATTTAATCCAACTGCCGACTGCTAGCCGAATTTTGATAAGACGCTTGACGCGATCAGACAGCATCGTTTTTATTGACTTTGGCTGATGTATCACTAACTATCTTGAACCTTAACTCAATTAGGAATGTATCTGTATCATCATCGATCAGCTTTTGCTAGAAAAACAACTTACGTATAAAGAGCTCAACAACAAGATTGACAGTGGCAGTTTTGTGGATATAGGACAAATATGAGGAAAAAATCATGCTGACTACTACGTAGGTATTGGAAATTTAGAAATAATTTATTGATTTCAAGAATCATCATTAGCATGAATGAGCATCGATTTCGAGGTAAATAAAATATTTAATTGCACGGTCTAACATAGACAAAATTCCGTTTCCAATATTTGCTTTATGCAAAATGAAAATGGGAAGAGAATTTTATTGCGAAAGTCCGAATTCTCAGTCGCTAAAAGTTTTAGCTGACATTACCTAACTATTATTGGTAACTTTCACAGACCAAGAAAAAAAAATTGCAATGTACCTATCGCAACTTGTAAGCTCTAACGGTGGAGGTTTTTTAAAAGTTTTTTAAATATGTTTTAG